>JAZHYW010036466.1:0-13682 GCA_037355805.1 Ixodes ricinus
CGATAAAGACGAAAGGGTTTTTAAGCCTCATGTCCGAGAAGCTGCACCGTGCCCAGTGTCGTAGGTGCCTCCCGCTGCCCGGTTTTATAGCTTCAAACGAAGCTGTCGATGACGATGGCTTGTCGAAGATGGGCCGCGGGTATTCGTTTTGAAGTGGGTGGGTCCGATGCTTGTGACGCTCGCTTGTGGCCGATGGGTCGAAACGTGTGATGACGGATGCAGATAGCGAGATGCCGGACACCGCGGTCTTGCCGAGGGTTACATCATCCACGCTGATAGGCACCAGCAGAACGTCGAGCAAAATCTGTGCGATAAAGACGAAAGGGTTTTAAGCCTCATGTCCGAGAAGCTGCCGTGCCCAGTGTCGTGGTGCCTCCCGCTGCCCGGTTTTATAGCTTCAAACGAAGCTGTCGATGACGATGGCTTGTCGAAGATGGGCCGCGGGTATTCGTTTTGAAGTGGGTGGGTCCGATGCTTGTGACGCTCGCTTGTGGCCGATGGGTCGAAACGTGTGATGACGGATGCAGATAGCGAGATGCCGGACACCGCGGTCTTGCCGAGGTTACATCATCCACGCTGATAGGCACCAGCAGAACGTCGAGCAAAATCTGTGCGATAAAGACGAAAGGGTTTTTAAGCCTCATGTCCGAGAAGCTGCCGTGCCCAGTCATCCGGGACCTGCACCTTTCTTGGATGAAGACGGTGTGATCCGCATAGAGACTCGACTGCAGAATGCCTCGGCACCCGACGAGACCAAGTTTCCGGTGCTACTTCCGGGAGACAACCGTTTCACGGAGCTCCTCGTTGAGCACACGCATGTTCGCATTCTGCATGGTGGTGTGAGTGCTACTCTGTGTGAGCTGCGAGAGCACTACTGGGTTGTGAGAGGGCGACAGTGTGTAAAACGAGTGATCGGACGCTGTAAGATGTGTCTTCGACTCAAGCTCAAGCCCATGACCGCCCCGATGGCACCTCTGCCTGAAGACCGCGTAACAAGGGCAGAACCGTTCGAGGTCTGTGGCGTGGACTTTGCTGGACCGATGTTCGTGAAATCCGGAACAAACAGTGTCAAGGCATATATTCTTGTATTCACATGTGCTGTGACGCGAGCGATACATTTAGAACTTGTCCTGGATATGTCTACCAACGCCTTTCTAATGGCTTTCAGACGCTTTGTGTCAAGGCGTGGGTTGCCGCGAATGATGTGTTCAGATAATGCACTGACTTTCAAACGAGCTGCTAAAGATCTAAAGCAGATGTACGCTGTGTTATGTAGTTCCGAATTGAAAGACTACTGCGCCACCCACCGGATAACTTGGAGGTTTATCGTTGAAAGAGCTCCATGGTGGGGTGGTTTTTGGGAGCGTATGGTGGGATCGGTTAAGAGTTGCCTGAAAAGAAACATCGGCAAAGCTGCGCTTGATGTCGATCAGATCACAACTGTACTAACGGAAGTTGAGGCTGTGATCAACTCTCGACCAATGACGTATGTCTACTCCGAACCAAACGAACCAAGTGTCTTAACTCCTGCTCACTTCCTTTGTGGTAGGAGGCTAACCACATTACCTCATCATAAAAGAGGAGACGTGACATCCACTCGAACGGAGTTGGTTGGGAGATGGTCACACCGCCAGCGATTGATGAATATGTTTTGGAACAGGTGGGCTAAAGAATATCTGTATAACCTGCGAAGTGCCCATGCTCGTAGGCCTCAATCCAGCAGCGGTCTCAGTGTTGGTGATGTCGTAATTGTGCATGACGACCACGTTCCTCGATTGTTTTGGAGAACCGGCAGGATTCTGGAGTGTTTCCCAGGTCGGGACGGAAATGTGCGAGCCTGTAAGATAAAATTGTGTAACGGCTCAGAGGTCAGGCGCCCTGTTCAGCGTCTATACCCACTTGAGATGAGCTAAGCTCATCTGCGGGGAGGATGTTGCGGATAGAGTTTCACGTGCCACCTCGGTCTACTGGCTCGTATACCACAAATCACTTGAGCCGCGGCGAGGGGGCACGGAGTTTGGAAACCCGACCCGAGGGACGGAGAGTTCTTCGGAGAGTGTTTAGTCTACGTGGTCGGCGTAGTGTTTTATGACCAGGAGAGAGAGAAACGGGGGAATTTCTGGGTTGCCGGGGTGTGGCTCGGTCTCTTTGTGTTGGGTCCTCCTAAAGGAAAGACGCGGCTAACGCGTCTTCTGCTCGATATTGTCTTTGTAACAATGTAACTTTCAGTGTGTACCTTTAATAAACAGTTGTTCAGTTTGTCCAATCTGGTTCTACAACAGCTCTTGGGGTTTCGTTGACCGCACAGCCCGCCCATATGTTGTCCATCAACTAAATCAGAAGTCATACTTTGCTGGTCACAAGAGGGTTCACGTCGTGAAGTACCAGGCAGTGATATGCTCAAACGGCATAATTTGTAAGCTGGACGGACCCTACAAAGACCATGGGCATGATGCAGGGGGGTCTAACACGTTTTTGGTTGTTGTTTTTGTTTGGCTCAATATTAGAATGCGTAAGCTGATCAATGTGAACCATATTCAAGGTTTCGTACTGAGGGAAATACTTGTCCAACTACACTGAAAGGCATCTCCGAATATTTTAATAAAACAACATTAACTAACAACGTCCATTTTACTTCTCAAAAGTGCGCGTGAATATGGCATCTAATCAAAGTACAGTGTCACTGTTAGGTTTCAGCATTGTAAAAGTAGCCTGTATTGCGTGACGTTCCATCGCACCTGTAGAAAACATCGTAGCTACAAGTAAGGCTAAAACTATATGTAGGAGCTCGAGCTGAAAAACGCACTTTCAAAAACATAACAAAAAAACAACGAAAAAAAAAGATGAAAGCCGTTTACAACTTCCTGTAACGCCGAATTAAAGCGCAGCTCTTGAGGAGGAGGAGGGAAGGGTACTGAAGGGAAGGGTATACCCCTCCTCCTCCTCCTCATCCTGCCTGCTACTCCACCCTCCGAGCGGCGTCGCCGTCGCCTCACGAGGGTCACGTGACGTCACAGGGGTCACGTGACCACGGGAGTCACGTGACCCTGTGAGGTCACGTGACGATGACGTCATCACGATGATGTTATCGTCATCGTGATGACGTAATTAGTGACGTCAACATTGGCGTCACGTGACGTCATCGTGATGACGTAATCGACATCGTCACTGATGACGTCATCGCTCGTCACTGATAAGTCACGCGCCATAATGCACCGCGCGGTTACGCCGACGGCGACGCCGCTCAAGCCGGAAACGGGCGCCCAAGAGCTGCACTCTAATAAGTGTAGCGAAGCAAAATGGTTTCATGTCACCCCCAAGGCAGATACGTACACTGCACGCCAGTGTTAACACGAACAGGATAAAGGCGCTTTTATTTGCAGATTATTTCTTTGACAGCTATTGAGAGCGGCTCAAATTTCGTCGCTCAGATTAGTGCCCCAAACGATCGCTTTCTTCCACAACAATAGGTTGATGGCAGCCCCTCGAATTTAAGGTGAAAACATAAATACAGGCTATTGATTGTTCGCGCTAACGGTGTCACGCAGTGTATAAAAACACCAAGGTACCCAATCACAAACCGAAGCATACTTGACAAGAGCTCTAATCGTTGGGAGAATAAAAAAGGAGAGAAATAAATTAAGCGCTCACTTTCGCTAATTTGCAGTGTCTGGCTGCCTGTGGGTAAAGCGCGAAACATGTACGGCAAAGCCGTCGATCCGACGTTCGACTGCCAATACGGTCAGGCGAAGGTTTTGCCCGGCTGTCCGGTGCTACGATAACCCTCGCCCAAAGATCATTCCGGCAGCACGCACGTCGGATCGGACGGTTTCGACGTACATGTTGCTCGCTTCTGAAAAATACCTGTCCGTTCGCGGACTGCTCTGCTCGCGCGAAAAATCGCGCCGCAGGCTGGCGAGCTGAGGCGGCACCTGTTCCCACCGTTCCAGGGGCGCGAAAGGACTGCGACCGGCGATTTCCCGAAGCAGCCAGAAATGCTCGACACCTGTGAAATGTTTTCCGGGGGAAGCCGTTTCAAACGAAGTGTGCGGAGCCATCTTAGTGCAGCGGGGTTAAACCGGCCAAGCGCGCTCCTAAACATGCTTCCAAGTGGTGAGCTCCCATTTCAAACGCCCTTCCAGAAAAGAAAAAAAATATACGTTTACAAATTTTGTAATGCGAAGTTACGAGCGCAGCTCTTGAGGAGGAGGAGGGAGGGTACGGAGGGGAGGGGGGGCCCCTCCCTCCTTCTCCGTACCCTGCTCCTCCTCCTCTATTCCCTCCTCTCCCCTCCTCTCCTCAATTCAGTTTCCCCGCTAAATTTACCGGGGAAAATGACGTCACGTATTTGGTGTCACGTCACCTATGAACAAATTCAGTTTCTCCACTAAAGTTGGGCGCGAAAGTTACTGTCACGTGACTTCAACACATATTCAATTTCCCGCTAAATTTAGCGGGGAATGGAAGTAGTGTTGAGGTCACGTGACGTCAGTTCCTGTCAGTTAGCGTGGTTACGCCGACGCCGCTCAACCCTGGAACGGTCGCCTAAGAGCTGCGCTCTAAAACACCATCTACTAAAACTTTACTGAGTGGAACAGGCTTCATAAAAAGGCGAGAAAAGCGGAGCTGACGCCTGAAATCTCGGCTGCGCTTGCGCAGTGGCGACACCGCTTTCCATAGAACGAAAACGGTCTACTATACTTCGTTTCGGCTTCCCGTCCGAGCGCGGCCAAAGGCCCGTGTGGCCGGAGCCAGTCACACGCCGGCAATAGACCTTTCCAAATACCGCCTTCTGGGCGCTGCCATCTTTGCCTTCTGGGCTGTGTAAGGCGTTCTGAGCGTGCGCGGTGCTGTTCCTTTTACGAAATATGAGACGCCACGCATGCGTAACAGTCCGGTGACTCAGCGCTTTCGGCCTGGAAGATAAGGCTGGGAACGTGGTCTATAGGCCGCGCGATCTCGCACACTTTCCCGAATCACTCCCCGCTGCGCCGCTGGTCGTCGGCGCCGCCTTCGAACTCGCCGAGTATTTCCGCCTGCTACGGGCGTATCAACGGTATCGTCTGCTATAGACGCTTTGCACACGCGCCAGATTGGGCCGCCGCAGCCGACCTTCTCCTGTTTTACCGAAATGCCGAGCCACTGAAGCGGGCGTTTGCGAGGCCTCCACCGAGAGGGGCCTATTCCTGGGGAGGGACACAGTAGCACCTAAAGAGTCGCAATAACCCGTCCTGCTGACAACGCTTGATGACGGTAAGCGAACGTAATAAGGGGAAACAAAAACTGAAGGTCGCGCTGGCGGCTGCCGCATGCGCAGCTGCCAAAGCGTCTATAGATCTAAAAAGTGCCCTTTCACGTTCTGAGAATCTGAGTCACAGGGGCTGCCAGTACGTAGGCTGGCCGCTGGCGTATGTGTCCAAGCTTTCCACCTGTCCGGCATTTCGGCGTAGTTTCCGAGATGTAATTACACATGTGCAAGGTGCCCGATAGACCCGGCCGTTGATGTTTCCTTGTAGCTGTCTGGATATACCAAAGCTCGAGGCGCAGTCGCTTTTTACCAGCTTCTTGGCGTACATTGTGATCGGTAGGTGAAAGGGGTGCCCTGATTTCGCCGCGTATCAGTGATTATGCGCAGTGGCTCGAAGCTTTCCTGTTTACAACGCATTCGCGGTACGACGCGGCCGGGTCTCCTGAGCGAATTTCAAAGTAGAGTCATTCATCCCGACCTCTCGCGCCTGACGCCCACGTGCCTTTGCGAAAGGACGTTTTGAAGCGACTGGTTGAGGAAAGCAGCGGAAGCACATGATTCGGCCATTACAGAACGAAATCACGCAGAAAAACCAAGCGCTGCAGCCGTTGTTGCAGCAGCTGTACGTGTTTTCACCAAACCACATGAATATACATATATTAATAAAAACATAAACCCAAAACATTTAATTCCTTTAGTTGCAAATCATTCTCAGCTGTACATATCCGGAATATTGTGCAATGTTTACGCACAAAACAGTTATTAAAAAAGAAAAACTTTTGTGGACTACTTTGTGGTGCGTAGGATGCTCTTCCCGAAGTTACGAACGGGCCCTCAGCCTTTGGCTGCGCTCGGACAGGAAGCTCGAACGAACTATAGAACTCCGTGTTTTTTTAGTTGGATTGCGGTCCCGTCGCATTGATCCTAAAAAAGAAGACATGTTTCGAAGACGCTTGTGTTCGCAGATGCCATCATGTCCGCGTCGAATACCTTTGCTACGATGCACAAGCAGTTTGACTGCGGCTTTCTGCTTTCTACTTGTAACGTCATGAATACGAAACGTAGCACCCGTGAACGACACGACAAGCTCAATAGTATGCGTGGCAAGCCCCGGTGGAAGCCTCGAAGCCGTCGTGATCATAAAATCGACGCCGTCAAAATGGACAGTCTGACGGTAATCTCATTTCCGTCCAAGAAAGCGGAATAATACGACCAAAGTACTCCGATCCTACAAACAGATTAAAGTACACCCGTCTATCCAGTCGTAGCTCGCCACGGTGATCATTAAGCGCCGTAAATCCTCGACTGCTCCAGTTTAGCCAGAAAATGGCATACTCTCCAACACCGAAAAGACAAAAGGTTTTCCCCCACCCATCCCTTGAAATAAAAATTCAACAGCCATCCCACTCTGTGAAGGTGAATGACCAGGTGAAGCTCTTTAGCGCACGACACAGACCCGCCCCGAGGAGCCGGAGGAAACTAGACACGCACGACGGGACCACCACCTGGCGGAAAGTAGGCACGCGCGACGAGAGCTGCCACCTTGGGAGAGCGGAAGAAAACTAGCACGCAAGCGCTTGGAACGACGACAAGGAGAGCGCTGTGCAGGCGTGATCATGGCCGGACGCAGGTGCGCAGATGCGCGCAAGCCTTTGATGAAACCTTTATTATCGACCTAGAAAGTACTACTGATCTTGAAAATGGTAGCCTACTGACTAACTAATCTACAAAAAAAAAAAAAACTATCTGCGTGAAATGACGCACTTGCTATATTTACCCAAGCATCAGGGAGAATGCAGGGATTGGTGTTCCACGCGCCACACGCGCACACCTTCTCCGCATAGATAAAGACTCGAGTAAATAGCTAAAATAAAGCCTGACGAACGCGCGTGCAAGCTGCCATTTGTTTTAGGTATTTGCTGAAAATTTTACTGCTGGGCCAGCACGTGCGGCGCGTGGAACTACCAATCACTGCCTCTCCTTGATGCTTGGGTAATATAGCAATAGCTCTATTACCCAAGGATCGAGGATAATGCAGGGAATAGTGTCCACGCGCCGCACGTTCCGGCGTCTGCAGCAGTAACTGTTTAAGGCAAAAGGATAAAACAAATGGCATATTGCACACGCGTTCGTCAACGCTTTATTTCGGTTAGTTACTTCGAATTTTTATACAGGAAAGGAGTGCGCGGGCAGCGTGATAAGGCGGTGCGAGCTTAGTTTGTAGCATAGCCTCCCAGTTCGACGACGGAGCCAGAGAGCGCCCGGTTACAGTGTAGCCCGGTGGCGGATTTAGAGCGCGAGGATCTGGTAGCAGAGCATCAAGAGAGCCATTTCCTCGGGAGCTCGGACGTCAGCGCACAGCTTTTGCAGCGGCGAGGACCCGAAACATGGTTTTCAAACCCGACGAGAAAAGAAGCGGTAGACCGAGGAACACGAGGAGCACGAGCGCACATTCCATCGCTCGGAAGAGGTGTGTTTGGAGTCTCGCCGCAGCGCAGCACAAGTCACGTGGCTCTCCTCTCATCCGTTGTCTGCCACACCACATTTCTTCAATTTCGGCGGCTGCTTCGTCGGCGACCTGCCAGGCTTATCTGCCTTTAGTCACTGACACGAGAAATCCCCGAAACCCCCGCCATACACAGTTTCGCCATGAAACGTTCTGCTGATGGAACAGACCCACCTCACCAGCCAGTTTGACTACGCAACCGCTGCCGCAGTGCATCGAGGGAACTTCAGTCTTTTTGCACGCGCGACAACCCCGCTGGAGCTCTTCGCGTGCAGAGCACGAGACAGCACGAGCCCCTCGTGTACCGCAGTCAGCCTCCCGTGAACCAAACTTAGGGCGGCGTCACGCATACGCAAAACAATTAGTGAGATCAGTTTTACTCATTTTGAATCTGTGAGAACACGGGACTTAGCCGAACGCTGCCGCGACACTCCTCGTGTCCAACCTTTTCCCTACGGAGGCCTTCTTTAGTGACGCGGGAATATTCAGCACCAAGACTTTTACATTTCTTATCAAGCGAAACGTTGGGCGTGCAGCTCCTCGTATTCCCCCTCCCCACTCCGCAGCTTAATCGACCTCCAGGTAGCGCAGCACGTATCGAAGGTCACACCCTCCGCCGTTTCCATTTATGCTTCGTTCTAGAGAGTGCATTAAATTACGTTTAAATTAACACGAATTTTAAATTCTCTTAAATCCATTTGTTTGTGACTACTTCCATTCTCCACAGTAACCAGTTTCAGCTTTCAACTATTGTTTCCCGCAAGGACCCGAAAAGGCTCAAGAGGTGCAGTAGACAGGACATTATGATTGCCATTTTAAGGCGTTAACTCAATTTATGCACTCGAAGTGTCCTAAAGAAAGTCAAATTTACGATCATACGCAGCATAGTTCCCTACTATATTTTGTTTCAGCTTAAGTTCAGACGCGGCTGACGCTACAAGGTAATAAGACCAATCAAGCAGGGTTAAAAGCGCAAGTCACTTGGTCGTTTCTGTCTGCATTGGTTCAGCGATAATTGAACGCGTACGGAAACGGAACGGACATGATGATGATGCGCTTTTGATGCCTCTCTGATGGGTCCGACCAGCTCGTAGCGTCGGCTGCGTCTGGACGCAATGTGAAACGGAGTATAAAACGTATTCAACGATCGCGAATCACCCCCTTTTAGCGTAAGCGTCGCGTCGCGATCCTTGTTTACATTTTAAGAGAGAAACACCTCGCTATATCGTAATTTTGAGTTTCTAAGGACGCCGAGTATGCTCAGATTTGCTTAGCGCTCTTTTAGTTTCATCATCACAGCTATAGGTTTGAGCGAGTACAAAATATGACTTTTGTCTTCGGAAGCACTTTGAGCCTCCGACCGCAAACAGAGGTTCACGCATTCTTAAACTGACAGCTTTTTACATCCCTGGCAAACCTTTAGTCACCCCGTCGATCAAATCAAAATCAATGCGTGAATTAAAAAAAGAAAGTTGAAGGAAAGGGTGGTTTAGACATTTGCGTTTTAGTGAAGCCAATCTGCGTCACGACCCTTTGCGTTCTTCGCATTGCGCGGGCCTCGGCAGTCAGATTTGGGAAGGCGGGGGGGGGGGGGGAGGGGGGGGGCGGAGGTTGCAGAGAGATGACGTCACAGGCGATTGTGACGTCATGAACGAAGCGCTGCCCAGACCTATTTTGCTAACCTAATATATGCATATCACCGAAATCTGAATATTTCTTTCTAAAAGGCTGATGTATGTCCTTCTTTTCATTAAAAAGAAGTTCACTTTGCGGAGCTTAGGGAAGCGGTCGACACCCCCCCCTCCCTCCCTCCTCTTGAATTCGCCCATGCCTCTCGTCGCAAGCAGTCATAAACAATCATAATCCAGTCGCTCACGCTCAATCGCAAATGATTCTTCGCAGAATATCGAAAGCACCCCAGCGTCGATGGCGGAGCAGCATGTAGCGTGCCGCAGTCGATGACTGGCACGGCTGGTACAGCCTGTTTGTCACTAGGAAAACGCTTTATCGTCCACGTACTGGAATACGGGCAACCTGCTTGGTATATACTAGGGATGTCGCGAAATTTTGTCGCACCTGAGGTTCGACTGGTTAGCCGAATGCCCTTCGAACTTGCCGCAAACTTGGACTAAGTTCAACTTTTGAAAAGTGCTTTCCGACTTGTACGCGAAACTTACAAATTTCGGAGAAAAATTAATTTACACGGTAATTTATTTCAAAATGAAAGTAGGTAATTATAACGAATGTTAATGAACTAAGAGAAAGACACCTTTAATATTTTAATTTAGTTTCTTACGCTCATCCACCAGGTGGCAGTTAGTTCTCAAAAGCCGCGCATTTGCGTAATAGTCGAACCTTAGTCAATATTCTGTCGAACTTCGCGTTAGAAGTTCGAGAAAATCGAACCTGGTCAAATTCCAACTTCGGCAGGTTCGCGACATCAGCGAAAGTCAACGTGACCATCACTTTCCGATCAATCACAATATGCCAGGTGTTCAAAGCTTCCTCGTAAACATTTTTCCCTGCATAGCTTGTTTGTTTGAATTTGTTTTTCTTCAAGATGGCCGACATCGGCCAATAAGAAAGTTTAATTGACTAGGTAATCCAGTTAAAGCGGACGCTAGAGTGCGCTACTCTGAGAACATTCAGTAGCTTTAGAAGAAAAAAAACCTTGTCCAAAGAGGCAATGTTTATGGAGTGGGTATTGTGGATTGTATCGGTACCACGTAGAACGTAACATGTCGGTTGCACATCGTAAAAGTGAGTTGAATGGCGTGCACATTTGCCCAGTTTATCGCGCTCGTCACACAACCTCTTGATCCCATATGTCGTATTTCTTGGCAACGAATAAAACCGAGGAATGTTTTTTTTTTCTTCACTTGCCTGGTTTATCTTCAATGTGAGAGTATCCAGATGCTACCGAAACGGCTGAAAGAAAATAGTATACTTTTTAAGCATTTTCCACCGTAGATGTTTTAGTAATGGTGTTCGCGTGACGTCCCGGCCATTACGAACTTCGACCAGAACTAATGAACAGATCTCACGCAGGCAACAAGATGAGCGAATTAATATCCCTGAAGCGGCTGGACAATAAACTGAAAGTTGCTAAAAGGGTGGAAATGTTAAGCACACGCACAGTTGTCTGAGGAACCCGGTATGGACGTGTTACAGACTAAAACAAAAATGTGCTGCCTTTCGCATCTGCTTACAAATAGGCACACTCTCAGAAATAGGGGTGTAGTACTTACACCTCTAGTCCCATATATCATATATGACACCTGAAAACTACATTTCGACGTTAAGTCCACTGACGTTGAACTGACAACATCAACTTTACAAGCGGCTTGATAGCCGTATGATATAACTTACTAAATAGCTAGTGCACGTATCAAAGACCACGAAAAAACCCAAAACACTGAGGTTTTCCAGCAGGGGTTTGGGCCAACGGAACCTTGAGTGTTTTCCTGTATTCTTTAATGAGCACATTAGCTATTTTAATAAGTTGTATCGGTCGACTACCAAGCCGCTCTTGTAAGGTGGTATCGTCGGTTCTACGACAGTGGACGAACGCCGAATTGTAGTTTTAGAGGTGTGATATGTGGAACAAGGGATGTAAGTACCACGTCCCCTATTTCTGGGAGTGTATATATTCGGTTGATAACAACGTATTAACAAGCAGGGTGTGTCACGCGAGAGCGTGCCATGTTTTACTCAATGATCATGCGCCAGATTGTATTCAAGCGACGGCGTTTTGATCTCTGATTATTGGGGAGTCAGAGCTCGAAGACGTACCATCATTAGAAGGACAATAGATTCGCGTAGAAAAGCGAGACAACGAAGCCATTTTTTCTTTTATCGCGTGCAACTTCACTGTTTCTCACAACATCCCGTCCTTCCAGCATGCTACATAAAAATATTAATTGTTTCGAGGTTTTAAAAAAAATTACTCTACTATATCTATTAATTTCCAAGATAACACAAACTTTTAACATAATGTGGTCCTCATCTACTACCGTATATGCGCGAGGTCTCCTCCATCTTGAGCAGTTGTGAGTAAATAAAAATTGTGAAGCAGAAACTCACCCACAAGGGCAAATAACGTGAATCTCAGGGCCGCCATGTTTTCTCCTTTTCTCGTCACCTTTCAAGATGCATATTTTAGTATATATTTTCATACAATGAAAATAGTGATGTTATTTCATCACTAAACACTCTCAGGCTTTCACTATATCCGTTCCAAAAGAGAACTGATAAGGATTAGCGAAAATATTTGAGGCTACCAAGCTCTCCACAAATTCCATCTATTTTATTTTCACTTTAGCAATGAACTTAAGCGAAATTATATTTTTGTGTACGAAAGTTGCTATTACCAGTTGCAACAAAGCATCATTTATGTTCATTAACGGCTCAATCAATTTATTGACTGATTAGGTGTGTGTTAGTGAGTTTAAACTAAGGAGCCGAATGCACTACTTCGTTTGTTAGTTGAGATATATTACGGATCCGGAACGTGCAACGGAGTAATAAATTTGAGAACGATGCATGCTCTGGTTATTTATTGAACAGTGTTTTGTTAAGGATCTGCTTTAAAGTATTTCCGTAATGGAGGTCTTATTTTTATATCCTGTAACACGTTAGATAAAACGTCCTTACCTTGGACTGTCGAAGGAATGCTTGTGTTGCAATTTTGAAAGTCGTATTTGTACCCTCGGGCAAAGCACGATTACTTAGATATTGAGCAATACGAGCACCTGGCAAGTCAGCAGATATCGACGCTGATATCTCTACGCCAAAATACGCCTTTGCTGGCCATGATATGCTACAATGTTTGCCTCAGCTGTTTCATCCCAAGAATTTCATCACTCAAGACATTATCAGAAGCTCGAAGCATCGTGTAAGCGCAGATAATTCTATAAAGAGACAGCGATTCCAATACGAGGAGTCGTTTCCTTCAAAATAAATGTGTTGTGTTGTCCACACGCTCGACTAAAGCATCTAGTAATCATTGAATATTGCTAGAGAGCGAATCAGGTCGGTTTGACGACGATTACGTGAACTGTATAAATCAGTTCCGTTCAGTAATCAGGAAGTCAATTAATTATTTGAGGAACAACGATCAAACATTTCACAGGTCACTACTGGAAATATTGTTTACACATTTTTATCAACCTTCATCTCATTTCAAGTATCCTCAGTTTTATAAAAATGCAAACTGATGTATTCAACGTCAGCTTAGGTTGCCTGCAACTGCCTTTTGTCAATAAAAACAAGGCTTCACTCGATTCCTTACATTTCCTGCATACTTGCCCAAATGTGTTGTGGGGCAACGCACAAAGAAGCGGTTACAACTTCAAAGTAAAGATCAAAAACAGATTTTAGGACGACGGCATATCAGTCACAGTGCCGAATGGACGGGCAGAATTGCGACCTCTAAAGAACAGAACAACCCGCCAAAGGCTGAAATTGTTTTTCGAAATTTTTTACAAGGTCTAGAAACTTGGCAGTTCTCAACTACGTCAATACACCCAAAAGTTCTCACCGCCATTGATGCTCGCATAAACATTTTTAAACAATATTTTTTGTATGGGGCATAGATCTGTGGAACGAGTTTCCATTTTCCGTTTTGCTCTGTGCTCTATTTCTGAATTCGAGAATGTTTTATGTACTTTGTTAGTAGTTTATAGAGTGTCAAAATCTGAACTTTGTACGCCCCTGTTGGAGGGTTGGGTTCTTTATAACATATCAACATTGCATAGCCTTTCGTTTTTAAGTTGTCTTGCTTGCATTTTACACTCTTGCTTAAACCTCACCTCTCGTGCAGCCAATCCGTCGCTCCCTCGATCACCAATTCATTGCGTTGACCTGAACAATGTTGTCGCTCTTGGTCAGCAAAAACAGACTCCCAGGCAATACGTAACTAATGGTACG
>JAZHYW010036467.1:0-19034 GCA_037355805.1 Ixodes ricinus
TTCTGATAAGAACAATTGTTGTAATGTATATTTACAAACATTGTGCGCCTACTAATGCCGATATATTTATGGAGTTTACGTTCGTGACTTCATGACCAAACGGGATTCAACTTGCAGTGGTGTCACAGGCTGTAATGATGGCTACTTAGTATACGTTGCCAGCTAAAAGCTCAATGCTGCTTGCAAAATGCACGATAGTCGCTTGGAGCGCATTCTTAAGCCTGCGCCGCCAAAGTTTTTTTTATCCGATAATTTTCCTAATTACTAGAATGAAGCCAAAATATTTTTAAAGTAAAGGCGTAAAAATAAGAATCTCGGAATATCACTTTATTAGCTAAGTTCCGTAAGCTACCATAAAAGCTGCTTCCACGAGATGTATCCCCTCGGTCCCCACGGCTCGCCTTCCCTCGTTCGACGTGCCATCGCTTAGGAGATGGCTGTTATGGTAACTGCTGTATTCTATGGAATACGTATGTTCTGAAGCAAACCGCCAAGAAGGTGTTTCACTGTGCTCTATTGAACACATTTTTAAAGCGAGAATGTAGATGCCGCATCAAACGACAATGTAAACCGACGAGCGTTTTGGCTGAGTAGTGCGACACCAAATCAATAAGACGCAGGTGGGACGAGGGGCGATGTACAATTTCTTTCAAATATACATCGCTGTAGCTTAAGTCCAGACGCAGCTTAATCTACGAGGTAATGGGACCAATCAAGCAGCGTCAGAAGCACAAATCACTAGGCCTTTATCTGTGTGATTGGTTCAGCGAACATAGAACATGTAGAGGAACATGATGCTGAGCATTTAACGCAGTCTGATTGGTTTCATCAACTAGTAGCGTCGTGTGCTTCTCGACTAATAGTGAACCGAAGTACTCTAAGAGTACATTAAGGACAGAGATCGTTTTCTGAATCAAATCCCAGAGAGAACAAATTTAACGTAATAGACATTGGTGGAGGCAAGAAAAGAAAAGAGGGGATATCTTGAGCATATAAAAAAGAATGCAATTCAATCTCGAGTTAAACAAGTGACGATGCCGAAACAATGTTGTCGGAGTTGTTTATTGTGAATGATTATATTGTCTCTCTGCCGAACCTGCTAGGGTTCCCTTCACGATAATGGTTCGCCCAAGACATATATTAAAACCACTGCGCGAATGGGAATGAACGACGAAAGGGTGACACAAGTCTGCTGAGGCCCTTTGAAATTTCAAATGATTTTCCGGAGGTTCGTTGTTAACGCACCTTTAAGATTGTCCAAAAGATTGGTCGCCGCAACCTAACGGAATAGATTAATTTTACTTCCCTTCGTATGGGCCAATTTCTGTTTGAATGTTTGGCAGCCCATCGCCGTGGCATTTCGTAATTTCTTGACTTTTTTACAAAGCTGCTTTAAATGAATTCGGGAGAAAAACACAAGGTTTGGCTTGCACCGGCTTGTGATAACCATCGAATATTGCGCTGAGTTGTTTACAAAGAGGATGACGAGAAAACGATTTTTTTTCTTCATGTGGCCATCGGATCAATAATCTTTCGAACTAGTCAAGCGTGATCTTCATGGTAACTGAGTTTGTAATAAATCCCTTGGTTTTATAAAATCTCAATGTAATAAAAAGAGTGCGTGATTTGTCAATTAGACCAATATAAAATCAAACTGCTCACTAATAACCTGAAAAATCAAGAAGTCAATGAAGATTAAACTAAGTTGTATATCTAATATATCGTAAAAAACTAAAAAAAGTAACCACTAAATAATTGAGTTTCGTTAAACTAAATTTTGTGAATAGTAAAACGGAGTAATGAAAGTAGTTATCCAAATCTCAGCTGAACATATATGGTGTCGTATTTGTGAAAAAATATTTCAAAATAATTGACCGCATGGCCAAGATTTCGTGACAAAGCGGCCTAGTTTCATCTTTTTACGCCACGTGGAGTATAATATTTAAAGGGGAACTGCGCCGATCTTATTATAGTTTTCGATTTGATAAGAACTAGCAGACCGTATCAATAACTCTTTCTCAACTGATTGCGAAAATATTTTATAATTAGTTCTTCCTAACGATATTGACTTTTAAATTACGCTGCCCGCAAGGGTTCAAGAGGGAGACTAATACCGGGAACTGGGAAAAACCTCTATTATTATTACTAAAGGCGATCGAACGACTCGGGAAGCCTGAAAGGGGTGGTGGAACGAAATTTTTATATCAGAAAACAACGCGAAAGCACTAGGCTACAAACGCGAAAGCATCACTCATAAATCGATACCTCCAACGGATGTTAGTATTTCTGAGAAAGAAGAGCGCGCTTGAAAGAAGAGCGCGCCTGAGAAAGATGAGCGCGCCTGGGAAACGAGATAGCATTCCGGAATCAGGGAGCCATCCGCATTCATATGGTGCTTTTCAATAAGGTAGCTAAAAAACTTCCTGTAACGCCGAATTGGACCGCAGCTCTTGAGGAGGACGAGGGAAGTATACTCAGGGGAGGGTATATCCCTCCTCCTCCTCTTTCTCCTCCTCCCCTCATTCTTCAATGCCTTTTGGGGGGTCACATGTCCCGGGGGGTCACGTGACATCGGGGGGTCACGTGACCTCGGGGGTGTCGAGTGATCTGGGGGTCACGTGGCCTGGGGTCTCATGACCTGTGGGTTCACGTGGCCGGGGGGTCACTTGACCCGGGTGGTCACGTGACCTGGGGGTCGGGTCACGTGACCTTGGGGGTCACGTGACCTTTCGGTTACGCCGACGCCACTCAAGCCGGATACGGGCGTCTAAGAGCTGCACTCTAAAAAGTCGGAAGTTCCGCTGTAATCCAGACATGAAAGCGCGGGCAGCTGGCTAACTGCTGCATTAAACTCATCTCCTTCTATTCATATCGGCTTCCCATCCTTTTACTGTTTTAGTCTCGCGGTCGTCGAATGCGAGGAAACGCTGCATGATGCGTCACAGACAGATATGCGAGGAGCTCGGTAAGGGGGAGGGGGGATGCGTGAAGCTGCAGGGTAGGGTGGAGGGCGGGGGTTGGGACTGTTTACTGATCGCGTGGAGCTATTAGGCTGTCTGCGAGGCTTGGTTTTTATAGTGTTGCCACCAAGCTACATTTCTAACTCCCAGATTATTTTTTTAACTATTATTTAATCCCTCTACCCCATAAAGGCAAATAAAAAGACATCGGATTTTCATTTTATTTTTGTAGATCGGCCATATATGGTATTTATATACTACAATTACTAGTTTAGCCTGCTTTATTTCTTTATTGGTGATGTTAATACAGCGTAAACTCTGTGTCCATGGTTAGTACCGTTCGATTTTGCGCCCCGCTTGTTCGTTCGTACAGACTTAGGCTTCCAGTTTCGCTAAATAACTGAGTAAACAATTATGCCCCAACATTAGGACATTAGCTCTCATGTAATACGTGCGATAATTATCCATCTTGAAATCAAAGGATATTTAAGAATGAACAACAATTAATTAGTTTTTATCTAGAAATAAACAATATACTGTAATTGTCGGTGCGCAAACAAAGTTAGGCGGATTCAGAAATTCATAGTCAAGGCTTTTGCCTTCTGCAAACAAGCGAAACAATTGTTTTACCACCCATTACTGAGGGTGTTTTGGGACAGCAGAGCGCAATCCAAAATGCATGTTCACTACTACATAAACAAAACAAAAAATGCAGTTGCATTCATAACGACAACTGATTTAGCTTCAAAATTTTAAGCCATACATTTTTTTTTGGTCAGCGTCGTTAACGCATACGTATGTATTTCTAAAAACATTTCGTATTATTGGGCAATCAAACAAATGGGATTGTTAGAACACTCGGGGAATTTTAGAATAGATGACAATGGCCTACCTGTCACAAAATACCAGCATAGTAATAGCAATGGTGCTGTAGCAAAGACATCAAAGACCGGGACAGCGAAAAACATAATCTTTCTTGAGCTTCGCTGTGTACCCTGCAGGTCAAAACGCCTTGTATTTAATTCCCTGTTTGTCCCCACCTGGATTTCCAGTTCAGAAGCGGTTAGAAGTTAACGCGTCGCAGGCTTACTGCAGGGTTGAACGCACACTTTAGTAACATTCCAACAATGACATCACGACGATACAGGTAACCCAGCCGATTATAGCACAAAATAAAACGTAAATCAGGCTCGCGTTTTACATTTGAACGTATGTGGACAGTTGCGATTGGCGATGGTTTCGGCACATGAAGAGGCAACACATGTACGTCGCAGCTGATTCATCAGCTCCCGCGTTCACGTGCACGCGAAGGGACTTATCAGATCATTCGCAGGCAAATCTGCCGATGCGTGAGAACGAATTTTTGCGTAATGTTTATTTTAAGCTGTCGCAACCGTTAGGTAGAATATTGAAAAATAAATAGGTGGCCGCGGAAAGTTTTTCCTTCGGCGCGGGGGGACGTCGATATCAGTCTTTTTACGCCACAGATGCGTAACAGCACATCAACACCCTTTGTAGTACTTGGTGTATATGTGCCAGTTAAAGCGGCCATAAATTAAGAAAAGTGTTTTATTTAAAGAAAACAGGAAATGCTGAGCACAATAATTATTCGTATGTCGATTTTATTGAGGTTCAATAGTAATAAATCATGTTAAGCGACTAACTGTGGAGTTAGCAAAGTATATAGCTTGTTCCTTTATTACGCGTTCATGACATCCTTGGAATGTCTGTGTTTGCGATTGTAAAGTCTGACCATCGATAATGGGACATATCTCGATACTTGTTTCTAAGGTTTGTTCGCGTATTAACGTTACGTAAAACACAACGCTAAATTTATTTCCTAGTTGTTTGTCTGCCTAGGCCACTCGTAATGTATTGCTACAGAAACAGCAACAGTGTAAACCATACATGGAATAATATATATATATATATATATCGCAGGTCCATCCTCGCAGATCCTTCCTGGACTTAATATATATATATATATATATATATATATATATATATATATATATATATATATATATATATATATATATATATATATATATATATATATATATATATATATATATATATATATATATATATGGGTGGTTTCATCTGAAATCGTGCAGGCAAAAAGGGTCGAATTTTTAATTTCGCTGAAAAAAATATATGTTATGGCGTCGTCTCTAAAAACTCAGTAGCCACAAACGGCAAGTCCGTCCGATTTTTGTTCTCGACTTACGAATTTTAAAAGAGGCCGCGGCGGAAAGCAGTGTTTTTCACATCCGTCGTAGGTCGGATGTTTCGCTCAATCTCCCGTCGTGGATTTTCAGTCCACATTATAATAACCTTTTTCATGCACTCTGTGGGCACAGTTAAAAGGCTCTAATACCATGAAATAATTTTAGGCGTTTTGCTTTTTTTCTGTAAAAATGTCAAAAACGCCCCCTCGGTCAATTGTTGACGAAGTTTGACAATTAAATACTGGCGATCTACTTGGGTTACATCAATATTTTTTATGTCTATGGAGAGCCCAAAACACGCTCTTTATAGATATTATAAAATGATTTACCTGTATTAAATAGCCTTTGCGGGACGTTTACGTTAATGTTATGCGAAAACCAAAAAGTACCAATTTTAAGATCGATTTTCTCAAAAAAACCATTTTTTATTTTTTTATTTTTTGTTAAAATGTAGATATGATAGTTGTCTACTCGAAAAGCAGGTCGAGAAAGTGTATATTTTGTTTGTATGTTTTATATTTAAGCATCAATATCGTACAAAAACGTGTTTTCACGGCTTGAAACAGACTTGCGAATTGCGCGTCTCCACAAACTTGGAAATATTTTTGCCTTTTTTCAACGTACCCACATAAAAATGAAATACAGTAGTTCCACCCTGTTATATTTATTGATAATTTAAATTTTATTATAGGCGGCAAGCTACATTGGAGCAGTTCAAAAGAGAAAGCAACACTTCTTAACAGACCAGCAGGCATCGTAAATTTTAATGTATAGAAATCGGCAGACGTCCTATTGATTCGGGGCCTTCATTGGCCTATATGAACGTCCCGCCCTTTCGGAACCAGCAGATGACCACAACCTTTCGCGCTCGTTGTGTTAGATAGGACGGCCCGTGACAGTAAAGCGAGCAGCGCACCCTGTGTCACGAGGAGTGAAATGGTACGAATGTGTCGTTGACGCGGCGAACAGTGACGGCCACCCAGGAGTAGTAAGTCAGTCAGAGTATTGCAGAAGGGAAAGCAAAGTAACTGTTGCCCGGGAGGATGAGAACACCATGGCCTTACAATATCGACGGTCAACAACAGTTCTCCCTGCCAAAACAACGCCGCGTGCGAGCTAAAACCGGCGGCGCGGGACGAAAATCGCGCACGCACACGAAGATGAAACGGTTTCGTTAGGGATGTGGGAAAATTTTGAAACCAGCCATCCGTGCACGCGTGAAACGATACCGCGTATTTGCCCAAGCTTCGAACGCCCTATCCTAGAAATGGCCGTGCTCTGCAAAGTGGTTGTCCTGTGCTTGTCCTCCGTGTTTTATTCTTTCAATTTTATGTACTCTATCTCTCTCCGCGGAAATCCGATAGCACCGAAGGGTTATCTCTTTTGGAAACAGCAAAGCCCGGAGACTAGCATCAAAAACGAGCGTGTTGGTAAATATACTTGTGTCTATTCTGCCCGGAGACTAGTTGGGTCGAAGTCAGCCTCCTTGGCAACTATAACCGTTTGTGAAAAGTGGTCTTCTCCCGAGATGAAAAGTTAGCGCCGGCTGACGTGTTTGTTGTTTTGTTTTTTTTGAAAAAGGGAAGGGTTAAAGAATACGTTTGAGTAACTGCATGCAGTAACTACCTCGAAAGCTCCTCTCCCGATATGAAGCTCGAGGCATGTTACGTCTCGGTTACCTTCTCGCGCACCGCTGCTCGAAACTATTCTTCACTTTGTTCCGCACAGCCACGACGGATGTGCGGAACAGAGTGAAGAATAGATTCGAGCATCATCTGGACGCCATCATCCTGCCAGGCTTCAGTGTCATGGGACTGGACTCGGCGTCGGTCAGTTAAGACTTTTTTTTTAAATTTTATTTCGTGTGTGTTTCTTCGCCCCGCTGAACTTTGTTTCTCGGGTGCGGTTCTGCTGAACTATTTTTTTTTATGTTTCGTTACTAACTATTTGCTAGCATTGTTTACTTGTTGGGTTTATTTCTTCATGGCGTAGCGGCCTGTCGGTGCTGTAGAGAGCGTGTTCGCACGCATTTGGTTGTGTTCCGTTTAGGGAATGCCCGGAGGAGTTGGTTTTTGTTCTTGCCGTGTGCGGCTGAGTTTTTCTGTCTTAATTAACTTTTTTTTTCCTTTACGTGTCGTTGACTTCTTTGTCTGACCAGGCGTGGACCTATCGCCTTGCCACGGCTCGAACCTAAATCTTTTATTTTTTTACCGCAATTTTCGTTAAGATCGGAGTTGGGTAATTTTATTCTTATTTCTTTATTTTTATTCCCTACCCTTCTCCGTGACAATCTCTCCGTGTGTTTCGGATCGTTTCTGTGTCATCACTTTTGTGTATTACGGAAGTGCAAGGATATTCCCTGGTGATCTGTGCGATGTGCGGTGAACAAACCCTAGCGTTTGGTTTCGGAAAGAATTGTATATAATAGATCAATGACGTGGTGACCTTTCATGTCTTAGTAATATGACAGCTAATAGCTAGTCATGCTAGTTTACAGTGAAAGTTTTATCAATCGAAAAAATACAACGTCTGTGCCTCTTCGATATTGAAGGTCTACTAGGCCTGCTGATTTGATCAGATATGTTTCTCGTGGTTTCCCGCTCTTTTCAAAACATAAATAACTATTCAATACCACAAAATGCGTTTATTATTGATTACAAAATGCAGACAAAAATTCAAGAAAACTTTTTTACAATTCATAGAAGCGCACGGTTCTTTTTTGTCTGACTTAGGTCTTGCAAAACGAAGACGTCTTTTTCCGATATTGAGGCTTAAATATAGAACATACAAACAAAATATACACTTTCTCAACTCGCTTTTCGAGTAGACAACTATCATATCTACATTTTAACAAAAAATAAAAAAATAAAAAATGGTTTTTTTTTAGAAAATCGATTTTAAATTTGGTACTTTTTGGTTTTCGCATAACATTAATGTAAACGTCCCGCAAAGGCTACTTAATACAGGTAAATCATTTTATAATATCTATAAAGAGCGTGTTTTGGGCTCTCTATAGACATAAAAAATATTGATGTAACCCAAGTAGATCGCCAGTATTTAATTGTCGAATTTCGTCAACAATTGACCGAGGGGGCGTTTTTGACATTTTTACAGAAAAAAAGCAAAACGCCTAAAATTATTTCATGGTATTAGAGCCTTTTTACCTGTGCCCACAGAGTGCTTGAAAAAAGTTAATATAATGTGGACTGAAAATCCACGACGGGAGATCGAGCGAAACATCCGACCCACGACGGATGTGAAAAACACTGCTTTCCGCCGCGGCCTCTTTTAAAATTCGTAAGTCGAGAACAAAAAATCCGACGGACTTGCCGTTTGTGGCTACTGCGTTTTTAGAGACGACGCCATAACATATATTTTTTTCAGCGAAATTAAAAATTCGACCCTTTTTGCCTGCACGATTTGAGATGAAACTACCCATATATATATATATATATATTTACACGATGCGATAAATAAGGCACGGGCCCTTGATCGTCGACCTCTCGTTGAGTGCGACAGAGGAGCGTCGGGCGAACATCGTATTAACTTACAACAATAAGTCTCCGAACGTCGTACCTATATTAAGAAAATAGTTAATATTTTACAGCAAAGTGAACGCCTGAGAAGATAATCCCTTCCGTTCCCCGAATAGTCCACAAACGCTCACGCAATCTTAGGGACGCCTTAGTCAGGTCTAAGACAACTTTCACTGAATGCACTGGCAGTCGCCCTTGGGGAAGAACAAATTGCGAGGTGCGTCAACACGTGACACCTAATCCTTGGTAAAGAGTACGAATTCTAATATCACCTACGTAATCCAGGGAAACTTAAATTGCAGAACAAGTAATATGATATATCTCCTGACATGTGGCACCTGCGGCAAGCAATAGGTGGGCCAAACCAGCACACATTTTCGATTGAGATTTAACAATCACAGGGCACATGCAAAATCATTTCCCAAATGTTCTCTTTCAAAACGTGACATTTTACAAAACGTTGCATTTTTACCATCCAATTTAAAAAAAGCAAATGTGATCGCGAGCAGAAAGCATAGAGTATTTCTTACAAGTTTAATGCACTCCGAGCCGGGATTAATGAAAACCACGGTATAATGTCATCTATGCATTCAATCTACATAGATCGCCCTGTAAGGGAGTGACTGTAGCTAAATCAATCCTATTAGTACAACCCTTGCATTTTTTCGTATACATTTTTGTTTTACGTGTTGATGAGCCAACTGGTCATGACCTTCGATAGGCATTTTTCACCTGTTGTTCCTCCTTCAATGTTCTCAGACAATCTTTTACAATGTGCGATTTTTTTTTTCAGTGGGATTGTTTATGCGCGTTGGCCGAGCGTTTGCTTCTTTTACTTTGACCGTTCTTTTTTATGCAGGAGGATTTTTATGTGCGTTAGCCGAGGGTTTGCTTAATTTACTGTCTGCGCTTTTTTCATTCTTTTTTTGTCCACTGCGTTTTGTTTTGTCTTACATCCTTCCGTGACGTGCGTTGCTCGCCATCTGCGCCGATCCAACTCTGTGAACGTGACTGTGCCTTCCGCACGTGACGGCACTACGTCTTGTCTTTGGGGTCACGGGAACTGACCCGGCCTTTTGATGGCTCCGATGGCTGGTGGCGTCTGCTGCGGCCGGGCGTGGGGTGAGACGAAGTATAGCACTGTTTACTTAGGCAGTTTTACACGTGATCTCACACGTGACGTGACCCAGGTGTGGAAACCAAAAACAACTCTGTAACCTATTTCGCCAACCAGTCTTGAAGGAGACATGCCTGAGGCCGAAACGTCGACTTACTAAATGATTGAAAACTTTAACAACGCTTCGAAGTGCGACCTGATTACTCTCTCTCTCTCTCTCTCTCTCTCTCTATATATATATATATATATATATATATATATATATATATATATATATATATATATATATATATATATATATATATATATATATATTGCTTGTGAGAAAAGAAGGGAGAAAAACGCTTCCAGTTTAAGGCGCAAAAGAAGGGGTTACACAGACAAAGCAGGTGATGGTTGAAAAAAAGGGTGTTAGATCTAATGCGTCATAACAACACTTGGGTACAATTTACAAAATTAGTATGACATGGCAAAGATTGCAACAAAAAAAAGAAAGATCAAATGATGAAACGGGGAAGGGCGATACATATGTTGGAAATAGAGGGTAATCGAAGGCCCTCTATAACCGCCAGTTTTATCCCGAAAGTATGGTTCTTGATCTCTAAATTGTGCATCAAAGTCTAGATTCTGGGGATCGCTAAGGTGTATACCTCAGTGGACCGCAAGGGAAGAAGTACTTTGTTGCAGAATTCAGATGTCTACCTTCAGGGCCGACATGAACTAGTACTCGCCGGAGGTTTTAGCTGCGTCCTAGACCAGGTGAAGGACTTGGTTGAGAGAACACAGAAAGCCAGCCGTGGACGGCGATCGGTCTCCGACATCTAGTCAAGATGCGTGCACTCGTACATGCATGAACTACCTGCCACGGAGATTCTCCAGGGTTCACGTTTGAAGCTCAAAAACGTGCGGCGAGACTAGAGCTCTTCTACATTTTGGGTTGGCGAACGGACGCCTTACAGGACTGCGAGATTGTTCTTTTAGGCTAAGACACCACTTACTTCGTGGACCATAAGGCGAGTCAGCTTGGTATGAAAATACCCCTAGGCTTCTTCAAGCAGGAGCTAAGATGAAGGCTCATAATCCGTCTCCCAGAAGACGAGAATGTCGTCAACGGGGTGAAGGTGTTCATCACCGAGAAGCTGTCTTAAGTGTTTCCATACCGAACATGGTGGGACGGGCTCAAAGACGTCGTCGTTGTCATGTTCAAGGTCTGGGGCCGAAGACGCGCAGAAGAACGACGAAGTGAAATAAGGGTGCTGCTGTGGGGTCAAAGGCATCACCGTCGCTTAGGTCTGGACAAGCCCGCGAAAGTGGAAACGCACATTGAACTGCAAACAGAGTTACAATGCGAACTTATGTCCCGCGTCTGCGAACCCGGTCAAAGACCAACGCTCTGCGCTTAGCGCAAAGCACAAACCAGGGTGGAACTGGCCGCAACGGTGAAAGCTGACTTTCAAATGATTTCCGAAAATGAGACAAGTATTGGTTCAGTCCTGAACTCGCTCGAAGACAATCGATGAAGAATGCCGACGTTGCTTCGAGCACCTCTACAGAGAGCGATTGGTGGATTAGGACGTGTGGACGTAGATGTGTGACACGGTGCCACGTTTAATGGAGCGACAAGCAACGAATTTGGAACAAGCGGTCACGAGCAAGAAATGGTGAAGGCAACGTTTTTGTTCAAGAAAGGCAAAGCCTCAGGACAAGATGGTTTACCCGCCTAATTTTCTGACCTTCTGGGACATCCTTGCCGAGGCTTTCGTTCACTGTCTGGAAGAGTGTTGCAGGCCGCAGTCCACGCGCCTGGATGTGATCACGCTTCTTCTTAAGTACAACGCGCGACGGAGAATCCTGACTGCGTTACTAGTATTAACGCTGTTTTACACAAACTATGAGGTATTTGAGAATATCTTCAAGACCCGCCTGCCGACCGTCATCGGGAACTTGGTGTCGTCGCAGCAGGTATGTTGTGTCCCGGTCCGACAATCTGACAAAATGTGTCGCCTTAAGGGTCACCTCCTATTGGGTGGGCACCAGCGACATTGCCATAACCTTCCTGGCCAAGAAAAAGCCTCTGAGAGGGTGTCGCACCAATGTTTGTTCTACGTCTTAGAGCTACTAAGCTTCGGTCGGCGGTTTTGGGCGAGCTGCAGTGCATGTGCACGGCGGTTAGCAGTTCCGTAAAAGTAAACGGCCGTAGACAATGAGCTGTTCTGATTCAAGCCGGAGTACGACAGGGCTTCCCGGTGCTCTACATTCTGGCCTTTAAAACGTGCGTGCGTAGACTGCATAAATCAAAACAGACCTGCACCACTTTGACATCCAGAGTTTGAGCCACCCTTGCAGTCCTGGAGGTGTACGGGGGCATCGGGGGCGGCTGTAAACAAAGCAAAGTCGGCGGTGCTGCCTTTTCTGTGGACAGGGTAACCATCAAGCATCGAAGAAGTTCCCGTGGTTATTTAGGCCAAAATACTGGGCATCCGATTCACCAATACGGAACACCTGACGTACTGTTAGCTTGAAAATTAAAGAAAGTTAGGGAAATGTGCAAGACAACTAAACTGGTCATTTTTTTTTGTTTTGTTTTAAGCACGTAGTGAGATCGTACGAACACGACTCGTCAACCTTCCATAGTACGAGGAACGGCTTTCCAGCCCCTGAGATACGAGGTGAAGAAAAGGCGCCAAACTGCTCAATGGCTTTTTCTGCGACAGAAAGCCCGAGAGGCTAGCCCCAAAAGAAAATTAAAAAAAAAGAAAAAAAAAAAAAAGAAAATTAGGAGTTTGCATTCCCCGACGCCGGCTTGTTTTTTGTTGCGCTATGGCTGCACATGACCTACAGGGTGGTCGAAGACAAGGACCTCGTGACCTACGACTTTGTGCACTACATTTTGAGTACAGAGGTGAATTATATTGGAGCAGCCCGGAAAAATACCCTTCCTCGAGCTAAGCAACACCGTCATTTCAACGAAGTGATGTGTAAACACATGAACGAGCCCGGAGGGATTTTCGCGATGAAAACCTACACGGCTGGCCGGAGGAAAATGCTCCGCCGAGCCCTCTTGAACACGGCGCAGCCACTGACGCAATAAGGCTATGTGACCAAGAAGAAGTGTCGAATCTTTGTGAGGCTATCAAGGCCACTGGGAAGACTTCTAATAGCCACTTCCGCGCGCTGTTATCACGGTACGCACCCGCTTGGAGCGAATGGGCCAGAGTCGCAGCGATCGCTTTGTCGAGCACTGACATCTGGAAAGCCACAAACACATATTTTATGACTGCCTGTACGCCGCGCCCATGTTCCGCAAGGTGGCATGTTTGTACATGCTTTAAAAGACGGAATGCGATGCATTGCGTTTCTTGAACACTCTGCCTGTTCCCCTAAGAGAACTGCCGGCTTTCGGCCTCTTTGTGATGGAGATATGGTGTGCGCGAAACAGAGCGACCTACAGGAAGAGGAACACGACAAGGACATACTTTGTGTTCCAGACCGAAAAGCGCTTTTAACAAGGCTCAACGAAGATTTCATCTCCCTCAGCCAAACAGAATTCCGGCAGATTTCGAGAACTCATCCATGACATATTTCTTGTGAAGAGCTCGCGTATATTTGTGATATATTAATTTTTGTATAGAGGAACCATCTTCGTGATTTGGATAGAATTTGATGAAGTTGGGAACCCTTTACTCATCTGGTTCCTTGGTGACTATCTAGCCTCAGAGTCGGACGTATCATAACCTGTACATAGCCGAAATAGTCATGTATCATACCATTTTTAACAATAAAAAAACACCATTCACATGACTCGCTGAGTGCGGGCCGGGACGCTGGGGATTTAGTGAACTGTCTACTGCATCAGGCAGCAATAAACAAAACCATCACCCGCAACACGTGACGACACGTCACTTGATATGACAGGAGAGGCGCTTCCCCATCACGATTGGGTGTGCACTTGCAACAGGATGCAAGTTTGCGAAAGGTACCTTTACGCGCGAAATGCGGGCGCTTACACACGGGTGGCATTAACCAGAATGCCGCGGTCACAATTCTGTAAAGACCAGCACGCTGTCTACAAAAGAGTCGTGGTTTCTGCGTAAAACTGCGCGTGCGCAGAAACTACCTACGGAAAGGGCCTGCTCATGCGTCGCGCCCAAAATAGCGCGTCATTAGTGACGTGGCGTCACATGCGTGTATCGTAGTAGCGGTATGGTACCTGGAGATTGTCTCCGGGCTGGAGCGTTTAGCGTCCCATGCTGCACATACATTAAAGTGGTCCCAAAGTGGCAACGAATGACGCCTCAGAACCTGAAGTATCAGGTTCTGAGGCGTCATGTCGCGATCCTAGTGGTTGGACTTAGGAATGCTGTCGAAAGGTAGAAACGAACGAGAGTGGCGCTGTCGTCACGGCGTCCCAACTTCCGCCTGCCGAAGCTTCCGTGGACTGTCATTTCGGAGAGTGACCTGCAGCGGTACAGGCGTCCGCCATATTCACCGCCGCTGTTGGGACACCGCCTGGATCGCAACCGGCGGCAGCGTGACACTTCTTTAACGTCATCAGAGAGAAATTGAAGGAGAATTTTCTGCGAACGCTTAAGCACACCAGCCGGAGACGCGGTCCAGGCACCATAGTAGTAGGGTGTATCTTTCGGAAGCTGTGCTTAAGGCACGTGCTCGTTGCGATCAGATACTATGGACATCCGAGCACGCTCAACTCTCATAAAACGCCATCGTGTTGTGTGACGTAAAATCTTCCACAGGAGGCGGGACTATCAAAGGGACATCCATGCCTTTCTTATCTTGTTTAGAAAAGATTTAAAGTTTTGTAGTAAGAGTATAATGCATAACTAACTAGATAAAAATATAGATTATTTTTTATCTTCTCAAGTGATAATTGCTGCTTCCTGTGAAATCTGCTAGCGCCAACATATCTGCGGGTCTTAGTCTCCAGAACAGGATATTACATGTTCCGACATGAAAAACATTATTAAAAAAATCACAGAAAAAATAATTTTCCAGTTATCAGAATGCTTTCATGTTCTATAGTAAAACACATCGCCAGCTGCAAGAATAGGCAGCATCTGTAGCTTTTGAACTAATGATTGCGGCTTTCTGCGAAATCCGAAGCTGCCCAAAGAGTTTCCGGGTTTTAGCCTAGAGAGCACAAAATTTATATTCTGAAACAAGATAACATATTAAAAAATCATTGAAAAAAAATGTTTTGCCAGATATAGAAATGATATTTCGGACCACAATACAACAAGTAGCAAGATACCAAATAGGAATCATTTGGATATTATCAACTGATATGTGTGGCTTCTTTTGCAATGCGCACCTGGCCAAAAAGTTTGCTCATCTGTCTCGAGAGCACAAATTTCACGAGAGTAAGACATATCACAAAAAATTGGCAGCAAGACATTTGCCTTCAAAGTTTTGTGATATTAACTTGCTTAGAATACAATTTACAGTTATAGGGTCGGGCATGTCGTGTCACGTGACATTAATTCTCCCGCTAGAATTAGTGTGGAAAAAGACATTAGTGTATTGTCCACGTGACGTGAGGTTACATGACACCAATAGACAGTTTTCGTAGATCGTGTTTTCCGTCCTGCAACGCTATCCGCCGGCCGGTACCAGATCCGGAACTGTGCAATCAAGGCCATCGGCGTGTAAGCGCACCAGTGGCGAGTTCGTTGCGTAGAGCAGAGCTGGGTAGTGAAAAATGTCTACCAAAACTGCCCAATTTTCCCGCACATATTAAGAGGGGAAAACGAATTTATGTATAGGTCACGTGACATCAGGCCACGTGACATCATTTTTCCCGCCAAATTTACTGGGGAAACTGAATTTAAGTATAAACCACATGACGGAAATTTTTTGCGGTAATTTAGCGGGTAAATTGAATTGGTGTATAGGCCATATGACGTCATTTTTTCCTGCAAATTTAGCTTGGAAACTGAATTGGTCTGTAGGGTTCCTTGCCGTTAGGTCACGGGATATCATATTTCATGCTAAATTCAGTGGTGAAACCTAATTCGTGTAAAGGTCATCTGACAGTAATTTTAACGCTTAATATAACTGGATACGCACGGGCGGACGGACGGATGGATAACATTTCGGGATCGAGGCTTGCGTTAAAAGCGTATTTTTATGCTTAAAAAATAAAAGCAATAAGATAATTCACAAAACGTAAATTCAGCTAAAATGACGTCGAAAGCGCCATTCAATTGAGAATAGCAAGGAAGTAATCAACATGCTAATTCAACCTCGTCAATCGTGCGATAGCATCTCGAGTGTATTGAAAATAGTTATGAAATATCAGTTGTCTCCGACAGACTACTAATTCCAGAGGCACGTACTCTAAGCTACAAATAGTGTTAGCCAGTCATAACCACTGAAGTCGAATATGTCGATGTATATGCTGTGGACTCAATTGACTGACCCCGATATTAAACTGGGTGCCGCTTGCAATAAATAGATTACGCTTGAATGACATTGGATGTCACTTGTATTAAACTGAACATCGTTTGTATCAAGTTGAGCGGAAACGTGTAGTAACGTTGGCATATGGACAACCGTCAATCTGGTCCAGGACGTTATCACTACTCGTGGTCAACTCCTTTGTGCTACCATTGTTAGGACAAGCATAATTTTTATCAATGAGGTTATAATGGTCTGGATGTGGCGTCCATATTCCTCGGTATATCCAACGAAGTGTAACGGAACTAGGCGTGGCGACGAAATATCCACTCAGAAATATCGGCCCCTGACAGAGATTTTTTCTACTAAATTCCCCATTGCTTGCCGTACTCTCGGGCAGTTTTTGCTGCGATTTTCAAACTCATTTACAATCTACAGTCGTCCTCACTATGAGCGTGAACACGCCGCCGTCGACCTATTGGTACTGCCAGCTCCAGCTAGCGGCATTTCCACGAGTCACTGCGAGAATAAGCGCCTGGGCAAAAGGGACGGATGCGCTGTTGCGATAGCGAGTATCACCTCCGTTCTAGAATTCTAAAACCTCCCGCGGCCCGTATGTTTCGTTTGATTGATAGTTGGAAGCGCTGCTTTCGATAAGCAATCGGCCACGGACTGCGCTTTTTGGACGACAAAGCCTGCTGTGTAGCTGGCGCGTTTCGGCATAGTCGATAGTCACTCTTAATGGTATAAAACAAATTTGTTTGACAAGAAAGTAGGAAACGGGGCCGTTATGTGATTGGGTAATGAAGTTGGTATCATATGAAGACGTTTTATCTATACTTCGTTTCACCTTAAATTCAGACGCAGCCGACGCTACGAGCTAATCGGACCAATCATAGACAGCGTCAAAAGCGCGTCATCCTAGTTGCTCGTCACGTTTTCCGCGGGTTCAATGATTGCTGAACCAATGGTACACAGAAAAAGACCCAGTGATTTCCATTTTTGGCGCTGCTTGATTGATTAGCTCGTAGCGCCGGCTGACACGTAGTGTAATGAAATAGGTATCTTTATTGTTTCAAAATGAGGGCGTGTTTGAGTTGCACGATAAACGGGCCGCCTACGCGATATTTATTCATTAGGAAACTGCTGTCGAGATGTCGCCCGTACTCGAAGACGAGCGTTGCCGGATTATAGACCTGTGCCTGAAGGAGTATGGCCAAAAGCCATCGCCGATTTGGCGCAGCGCCCATTAAAAATCGTCAATCGCATAATACAAGCCTACAAGAACGTAGGGCGCATTGCAGACGCGCCGCACAATCGACGTCCTCGTGTGACAACAGCCGACCAGGATCAGACGAATGTGGCGGCCGTGGCAGTCGACCCGTTTCTGTCGGCCCGAGATGTTTGCAATGCCTGCAACCTTCAAGTGAACACGTCGACCATTTATAGCAGGCTTTCGGAGGCTGGGCTCCAAAACCGGATAGCTGCCCAAAAGCCTCGGCTCAGCGAAGACAACAAGAGACAGCGGTTGGCATTTGCCAGACACCACAGCTCTTGGATCTTTGCAGACTGGAGGAGCGTCCTTTTTCTGATGAGTCCACATTTGCGTCTCGATGAGATCAGAAGCGACGCGTATGGCGGCCGGACTGCTGCAGATATGACCCCGAGTTCCTTCGGAAGTGGCAGCTAGTGGTCGGTCGGTTGTGAACGTCTGGGGAGCTGTCTCCTACCCAGGACTTGGACCGCTGCCAATATTTGAAGGAAGGCTGACCTCTGAGCAGTTTTGCAACATCTTTGACGTCGTCATGCTTCCCTATGTTCTCCGTGGCCCATTTTCTGACGGAGAATTTTTTTCCCAGCAAGGACTCTCCCATTCCACACCAAGTGCGGACGCTCTAGGGGAGCGTTACATCGGACAGGTGTCTTTGCCTCCAAAAGGCGCTGATATGAAGATTATCGAGCACATCTGGGGGGCTTATGAAGCTGAACCTGGCTATGCAATCCCTCCAGAGACCACGCGCCGACGACCTCCGGAATGCCGTGGAAGCCGAGTTGAACTAACTGCGGGGACGCACCGATATCGTCGAAGCGCTTTTTTAGTATCTGACTTCGAGAATAGAGTGCGTCTTCAGGGCGCACGGTGGCATGACCCGCTACTAAGACACTCAAAAGACAATCTAGGAAGTTAAGTGCTAGATGTCTTAAAACTAGGTCACTGTTAACAAGGATCAACGTGGTGGTTTGTTTTTCTTTTTGGAAAACGCTCCTTCTAGAAATAAACATATTCCTTTGAAATGGTGTTGTTCTTAAAAGACAGGGCAAAACAATTAGTAAGTTCAAAAAAAAATACATGCGCGCCTCCTTAAAAAAATTATCTGTTTTGCGTTAACGAAAAGATAGCGCACGAAGGGGAGGTCACAAAAACGGAGCGCGCGTGGAAGGTCGCATCCACACTGACCCCGCAATTTTTATAAATATATAAGGCAACACTCCCTGCCCTATCTAAACTGACATGCAAAAGGAGTGGCGTGCGTTTTCGTAAAAGCGCATCCGTCCTTTATGCGCACGCCCTTAATCTCGCAGTGACTCATGGAAGTGCCGCTAGCTGGGGCTGGTAGTACCAATTGGTCGACGGCGGCGTGTTCACGCTCATATGGAGGACGACTGCACTCGGGCCAAACAGCCTTGTTGTCATGGCTTTGCCGTGGCCACCCGGTTGGGGTGTCGCCAACGAAATATTCCCTCAAACTCTTGGCGGTTCAAGAAGACAGCCGGC
>JAZHYW010036472.1:0-34692 GCA_037355805.1 Ixodes ricinus
CTGCATTAAAGCACGCGTTCATTTTAGGGGCTTAGAATGGCTAGAATTGTGTGTCCATTCCAGAAATGCTGCGACAGTTTCAGTGTTTATGAGGTTGGCAAGAGTCTTCTGCAATATTCGTTGTTGATTCATCATGCTATCATTGCAGTTATTAAATGAGAGCTTGAGCAGCGCTCATTTGGCTGGGGCATCGCTTCTGCATTTGTTGGTTACATCTAAATTACTCTCATAGGGAAATCTTCGAAGTAGCTTCGAGCAAATACATTTCGTCGTTTCGTTTATTTACATCTGTTTCAGAATTATCACTGAAAAGAAACAGCGGGACGATACATTGCTGAATCCAAATGGTATATGGGATTCTATTTGTACCACCTGCGAGCTCAATGGTAATCTTCTGCCATGCAGAATAGCCGTTTCCGAGCTTCAAGTGCACTGTTCTATAGGAATACAAAGTAGTCTGTGTCGGTTTAATGACACTTACGGTGAGTGAGGTAGCCACGCACATCTTGGAGTATTCTCGAAGTTGATCACGGGAATTACTAGTCTCCAACACTTAAATGCGCAAACAACATATCCTGAAGTAGAGAACAGCGAGAACATAACTGCAAGGAATCGCACAAGAATGATCCGCACGTCGTCTGCTACGTGAAAACAATTCACGGTTGCGTAATACACTCGCCACTCACTATCTCTCCACTTCTTCCGGCGCGGCATTTCGGTTTCGCCTGTTGTGTTTTCGGCTGTATTAAAAACAGCATCGCACCTGCGTTGCACATAATTGCACTGCCGCTGACGTGCTGAAAAAGGTTTTTGCGCAAGTGTCCCTTGCTGAAATCATGTTTCCCATAAGCAGGACAACCCAACATCGTCAGGTTACCAAAACGGAAGGACCTGTGCCAGCTTAAAATTACAAGAGAGTCGAGTGTCAGACTTTTCCGTATTACTGTTTGTTTGTTTCTTGATAAAGACACAGGGCATGTCATCTTCCACGATGACCTTCCTCGTTCCCTCGGCCATCTCGAGTCATTCGTTTCTTCATTACGGATGTTTCAAAGTAGTTGACAGGAAGATAGGTTATGAAGGAGATATGAAAGAGTTTTTCAGATTCCAAAAAGGAAAACAAAAAAGGAAAGAGTTTCGTAAAACCAGCGCAGAGCCGTCATCAGATTCCTTATGTTATACTCGGATATGTTGTTGAGACGCAAGCCCTGCAGCAGGAGGCCATGAAAAATAAATTGTTTCCAGTACATAACAAAAGAATCGCATGTATTGGCGATGCGCAACTTCGCAGATCCCAGTTGGTCGAAATGGGCAACCAGGTCGCTGCCAGCTCAGTACCGCACACAAGTTATGTATGAGGAGACTACCGGCACGTAGCTGCGCGCGCGACTGCTGGTTCGTTCTGAGAGTCTGCTCTTTAGTACGTGCATTCCAACATCGCCGGTTCGGCAGTGAGCTCGTTCATTCACAGCAAATATCCATGAACAGCATGTGGTCGCCGCGCCCTGATTGCGATTCGCTTCGTTAAGGCTTCGCTTCTGCCCTGGATCTTCGTGCGCCGGAGAATTTCGAGGTTTACCCGGTTTGTGTGAATTAGGCCGTGTGCTTCCGCGGTCTTGAGGCTACGCCTGTCATTCTACCTTATACTACAAATCTACAAAGCTATATGAGGCACTCACCGATGAATTTCGTTGACATAGCACGAGGGACTTCTGCGGGAGGGAGGAAGCCGCGGCGCAGTTTGTGACGTTGAATGCCCCTTGCGTGCCCTGATTTGCATAGTCATTACATCTCTTCTCGATGGCTGGGGCTAACAATCAAGATCAGCAGCCTGATGTCGAACAGGTCACGACTGCCACCTGCTCGCGCTGGTTTCGTTGATGCCTTGAAGGCCATGGCCCGAAGATCTTGAGCGCTCGAGCAAAGGTTTTATACAAAGCCGCAGTCAACTACAGTTTATACAGTATACGGCATGTCTTTCCAGATGCATAATTACTGAACATACTAGTGATGGTGAAAACGACTGAATAAGCTCTGCGTTATGAGATGCTGAACCGCGCAAAATGCGCACATAAATACTGCACCTGGGAATATCTGTATTTCTCTCCGATACTTTCTTCTTCAAATCTATTCGAAAATACCATTTTACAAGCTGCAGTCCACGTTCTCAGCCTCCAAAACTCATATTTTACTCGACAACAGAGGAAAACAGAGGAACTGCAACATCCGAACGGCTATTAATTTGTAGACGCCGCACAGCGGCGGTAGTCGAGGAATTGTGAGGGGTGAATATTTGCGAGAAAAGCCTATTTAGCATTCCAGGCAATTATTTTAGCCAAATTAAAGACGCTTGATTACTGCGCCCGGGTTTAAGATGCTGCCTTCAACTTTGGATCTCCCATAGCGATTGTTATGCTAATGCTAGTGATTGCTACACGCGGGTTTTGATTAGCGATATCGACATTCGATTGAGTTTAACATAGTCACAGGGTTTCCAGCCACCATTGTATACAACAAGTCGGCTGCTGATAGTCCCGGCAGTAGCAAAATTGTCGATCTCCGGGCAGCGACAAATTTCAAGATGGCCCAGGCTACCCACGGAATTGGTACTTCACTCTAGTAACGCCAAGAGACAACGCAAAGGCTGCTCCGCTAACACTTACTAAAACTAGCAAGTTAATTCGCCAATCGATAAAACTTCTGTCACCCACAACCACGACACCTGGCCTGCCTGGGGGGTACTGTCTCCGTTAGTTTAGGCTTCCCAAAACATTTTTATTATTCTGTGTTTACAATGACTGCAAATCATTGGCCATGAGCCACTTCATTCTGTCCCATTCTCACCCAATGAGCTACCGAGGTTCATGCATTCGTCTCTTTGTTTCTTGAGGAGCTGAGATGAAACGTAAATTACACCTCACCTTGATTTTCCGCTTAGCTTATTCTCTGCACAAGAGCACATCCCAAGAACACCTTTTTAGCTCAATTTCACAAGAGTGAGGCCCGCCGTCGAGAAAGTAGTCGCTAGCACGTCGTTTTCTTCCTCCAGTAAAAAGTGTCTGGGGGACCCACGCAATATTTACTATTCATTCAGACGTTTAAATAAAAGAACATGCTCTGTCAACGAAATAGCTGTTCTAGTAAAGAAAGAAATAATGCGGCCGTCTTCCCAATTATTTTCATTAAGATACTATCTATCATATTGTTTTCAATGTTGAGGGAAAGCGGCGAAACGAGCTCAAATCCTTTATTCGCCAAAATTGCTATAATCGTTAATTTATATTCCTGAAATACTGTTTAGTGATTTCATTCTAGTTTTGCGGGCTGCGTACATGCGGTTTTGATGTTGATACAATAATTGTCATCATGACAATATTTCTGCCAGCTTCTCTTGTCTTCGTCATGGACTTCACTGACGGAAAGCTTTCGGGACGAACAACGGTGGCCTGAATGGCGACACAAACGGCCCTTCAAGAGCACAGAATGAGTCCTCAATTTCAGCAGTGCTAGCAGGACGCCTTGTTCGTTGGCTTCGCTGGATTCTCACAGCGTCGCAAGTGTACCGCTGCAACGCAGTCGATACCATTAATTTCGGCAACACGCAGCAGAATAACTAGTCGCGATACGTGCTGCCAGCAGTTGTTGGAGCTCTCTTCTGTAACGATTGGCCCACAGAATGACGTCATATCGATTGGCTGGTTTCTCGGCGGTGAATACTTCTCCGAGTAGCTTGCACCGACGAGTATAGCCTTTCCACACTGACCAGTCAACATGACTATCTCGGAGAAAAATCCTCTTAAATTCACTGAGAACTGATACTGCCCCTGGAAATCTAGCGACTCGTCATCCTTTTCATGTTAATGTCAAATGTCATCCTAATATATATATATATATCCTTCTAGCTACTCCGACAACCGTAACGACATCCAATTTGTCGGTTTCTTTCTCCTTCACCAATTAATAATTAATAATAATAATTAGTTCACCACCAAGCACTGGCTAATTAGCTAATTAATTGAAAGAAAGAAAGAAACAAACAAAATTGGATGTCGTTGCAGTTGTCTCAGGTAACATTTAGAAGGATATATATATATACATTAGGATGACGACGACGACAACATGAGGATTGACGAGTCGCCCGTTTCCAGGGCAATCGAGTTCTCAGTGGAATTTAAAGAGGATTTTCTCAGACTGGTCATGGATTAACTGGTCGAGTGTGGAAAGAGCTATAGTCGGTTGCAAGCTAAGAAAAAACCGGAAATGCCTCTCAGAGGAAAATGTATTCCTACGCCGAGAAACGCCAGCCAATCGTTTTCATGACGTCACGATTCCGTGGACCAATCGCGATCCTTTAGAAAAAAGAAAAGCTCAACATGGCTGCTGGCCTTAGCAACGCGACGCTAGTTTCTCGCGACAATTATTCTGCTTTTTTGCACCGTGTTTTACGTGCCCGAGGTTACGCCACGAAATCTTAATGGTATCGGCTTGCGTTTGCAGCAGTTTTTGCGCGACAACGTGAGAATCCAGCGACGCTATCGCCAACGAAAATTTCGAAGCGGGCGCGAGGCTTAGCACTGCTGAGAGGTGAGAAGCTCGACCTCGCTTGTGCTTCTTGAAGAACCGTTTTGGTGTCGCCGGTAAGGCTGCACCAGGCTGTTTCGTCCAAGAAGAATCAGGGGAATCGCTTTCCGATGTCACCTCAGTGGGATCCATGACGGAAGACAAAGAGAGCGGGGCTGGCGGGGCGCGGTGGTGGTGTCGATGACTTGGGAGGGTGCCGATTTGTCAAAACCCAAAAGTATAATTATTATTGTATTCTATTCATCCAACAAAATAAAGGCACACATTTCGTGCACAAAGCCCACAAAACTAAGTAAATCACTAAATATTTATTATTTGCAGGAACTATAAGTGCTTTGTTATATATAATTTTGGCGAGAGAAAGGTTGGTTTCGTTTTCGCCGCTTTCCCTCAATCGAAGGCGCTGGAAGACGGTATGTTAGACAGTATCTTGGACAGAAAATGAATTGGGAAGACGGTACATTGGACATGACTTTCTTTCTTTACTAAACAGCTATTTCGTTGACAAAAACGTATTCTAACTTATTTAAACGTCCTGAATGAATAAATAAATATTGTAGTAGTTTAAGACACGTTTACTGGAGGAAGAAAAAGCAACGTTGCTAGCGAACTACTTTCTCGACGGCGGAGGCACTTCAGACGGGCGCAATGCGCTTGTGGGTGGAGCTAAAAGATTGTTCTTAGGTTGCATCCGACTATAGAGAAGCCCAAGCATGCATGCAAAAGGAAAGAGCCAAAGCTAGAAAACAGGAGGAAAATCAAAAGGCAATTGCGGCGAAGGTCCTTCGAGGGAATTACGACCATCTCGTCTTGGCTCGAGGACCGCAAGAAACAAAGACGAATACATGAACCTCATGGTAACTGCAATGGACGAAGAATGGGACAGAGTAATGAAGTGGCTCATGGCCAATGATGTTTGCAGTCATTGTAAACACAAGAAATAATAAAAAAATGTTTTTTAGGGCTTAAATGGCACAGAGATTAATTTTGACGAGCCGGGTTGATCGTGGTTCGTGTAATGAGTGACCCAAGTGCCTTTGTCGATTGGCGGGAATATATTTGCTTACTTTAGTTTTAGTAAAGTGTTGGTGGCAGGCACTGTTGGCCTTTTGCGTTGGTGATATGCTAAGCGTTACTAGAGTGAAGTACCAATTCCGTGTAGACCTGAAAAAGGCCGACACGTCTTGAAATTTATTGTCGCTGCCTGAGAGTCGACAGATTTTTTACTTACTACCAGGATTCCATAAATCAACGCTCGGCTGTGCCTTGCCACAATTGGGATTTGTCCTAGGCCCTGGTGACTGTGTTCGCGCTCAATCGGTCTGCTCATTGTCGCTGTCAAAGTCTGCGCGTTGTAGCGTTATCGTAGACATTAGCACTTCTTTTGTCCTTCACTGTAGAGTCCAAAGCTGTGAGAGCGCTTCTCTTTAAAACCCGGAGACGCAGTAATGTACGTCTTTAAATTTCAACTAAATGAAATTGCCTAGGAATCTTAAATACCTGAAGCTTTTCACGCAAACTGTCACCCCTCACAGGTTCTCCATTCTCTGCTACTAGTGCAGCATCTACCAATTAACAGCCGTTCGAATGTTTGCAGTTCCTCCTGTTTTCCTCTGTTGTCAGAGAGCCATGCTGTAGGGAGTTTGGAAGCTGAGGAAGCTTTTGGTGGACTTGCAGCTAGGAAATGACAATTTGTGCTAAATGGTGTATTTTTCGAATAAACAAGGTTGGAAGAAAGAAAGAATATCCGGAAAAAGTACAAATATTCCAAATTACGGTATTGCTGTGCACATTTTGCGCAGTTCAACACATCTCATACTGGCCACTGGGGGCAATTCGGTCGTTTTTCCTGCTATCATACAAACTAATGTTCAGTAATTGTGCATCTTCTAAAAATAAGACATGCCGGCATACCTGTATAAACTATATAATTATTTCACGAAGAAGCTACATTTATGTAAAACAACGCTGCTCCACGAGCACTTCAAAGGTCTTCGGACCCATGGCCTTCAAAACATCTGCAAACCAGCGCAGGCAGAGTGGCGGGTCGCGACCTAATTTGCCGACCGCCCAAAGGCCTTCGATGTAGATTCCATTTCAAACGCCCGCGAAGAGGGATGTAAATATTCTCCTAAATCAGCGAGCACGCAAGGAACAGAATTCCAGCGTCTGAAACACTTACGCCGCGGCTTCACCGACCTCCCCGCAGGATTCCCCGTGCCGTGTGGACCGACAGGAGGTTCATCGGTGGATTGCCTCCGCCGATATAGCTTTGTAGATTTGTAACCCAATTATAAAGGTAAAAATGACAAGCACGCTTATAAAAGGTACGGAAGCACATCGGTATCGGCCTAATTCAGCTTTTTGCACACCGGGTAAACGAGGTCCCGCCCCTCGAAGTGCTTCCGGCACACAACGGCCAAACCAGGAAACCGGGGCAGGGAAGCGAGCCGGATGCGAGATTGCGAAGCGGAGTCCTTCCCTGACGTCACGGTACACCTCACCCAATCAGGGCGCGGCGACCACAGCGATGCTTTTGTTCACTCTCGGGGATGAACGCCATATGTGAGGACGGTGTTTAGAGCGCATGCTCAGAACGAGCTCACATTAATAGGCTGCCAAGACCGGCGATCTTGATGGTGCGGAATGCACGTTGCAAAGAGCGGAAGCTCTCCGAGAGCACGCGCTCAGCAGTCGCGCACACAGCTACGGTCGCCAGTGAATACTCACTCGCGCCCATAACTGTGTGCGAGCGACTGCTGAGCGCGTGCTGGCGGCGAGCTTCCGCATTTTGGAAGTGGTTTACCCAAGCCATGCCCCCCCCCCCCCCTAAACCAACAGGAGAGATGCAGAAAGTTTTGTGTCGTGCATATAGCCATTTGAGGTCACGGTGCACAACGTCGTAGCATTCTTTTTTATTCACTCTTACCTAAAAACAAATTGTTTTTTCATAGCCTCCTATATACGGGGAAAGCCTTTGACGTCTCAACAACATATCCGGTCGCCGTAAAGAGGGAGGAGTCTAGTGATAGGCGAGGGGGAACCATTGGTTAGCAATGCCACGCTGGTTTTGCAAAGCGAACTTTATGTCTCTTTTTCTCTTTTTGTTTTTCCTTTTTGGAATCTAAAAAAAACACACACAACAAATAAACGAATGGCTTTTTTCCATATCTCCTCTCAACAACCTATCTTCCTGTCAACTACTTTGCGGGAAACGTCCATGGAAGAAGCAAATAATGAACGAGGATGTGCCGAGGGACAGAGAGGAGGTCGCGTCATTGGAGGAGTGACGTGACGCAATAATCTTTTATCAAAAACAAGATAAGAGCAGTATTGCGGAAAGTGGTCCCACGATGCACTCGGCTCCTAACACTAATTTTACTTCTTTTATCGTTTCGTCCCTTCCCGTTTTGGCAACCGGATCAGGCGTGGATGTTGCAGGTTGTCCCTGCTGTATAGAAGGCTATGATTTCCTTTAAAGGGACACTGACACCCTCCAAAATCTTTTTTTTCCTTTTTTGTCCGGCGAGCGATTCATTATGGTGTCGGAATACTACCCAATTAATATTTTGCTACAGAGTCACGTGCTTTTTTTTTTAATAAAGCCGAAAAACGCAACTGCTTGAAACCGAAACCGAAACTCCCGCACCGCACGGAGAAGTGGAGAAGATGGAGTGAGTGGCGGAAGTCACGTGGCTACACCCAGCCGTGAGGTGTTTTATTTTTCCCCGCACGTGGCAGACGATAAGCGTTGCGGATCCGTTCGCCGTGCGATTCCTTTGCAGTTATGTTTGTTCCGCTCGCTGTTCTCTACTTCAAGATGTGTTGTTTTGCACATTTAAGTGTTGGGAACTAGTAGTGAGGGCCCATGGTGAATTCCCGTGATCAGCTTCGAAAGGAATACTCCCAAGATGTTGCGTGAAGAGCTGCCTCACATTTCCTGCATCTGAAAGTGGCATTGTGCAGTAGAGCGCACAGACTGCTGGCTGCGATTCCTGTAGAACAGTTACAGCGAAGCTCGGAAAGCGGACGCTACCCAATTCTTATGCTCCTTGCGTATTGTGGAAAGTTACTACATTGAGCTCGCAGGTGTCAAAAATAGAATCCCATATACCATTTAGTTCAGCAACGTATCGTCCACAATGATTGTTTCTTTTCAGTGATAATTCTAATAAAACAAATGTAAACATCGCAAAATGCTTGACAAAAAGAAATGGCACACCCACACACCCGTTTGCTCGAAGCTGGTTAACTAACCGCGGTTAACCGGATTTCCCTATGAGGGTGAATTTTAGGTCATGTGACCAGCAGAGTAAGGACGGCGGGGAAACATGGCGGTGCCCTGGTGAGTGAGCGCGCTCCCTTTGGAACTAATACGTCGTTGTGGCTGCAATATTGGGCGCGTTAGTCAGCAACGAATGGTGCAGGGAGGCTTTCGCTTTGCCTTACCTCACTTAAAACGCAAAGCATGAGCAATGTCCTCGCAGCATTTCTTAGATAGTTTTTCGATTCTAGCCATTCTAAGCCTAAATGAACGCGATAGTTGTCGGCATGGCTGATGTCTTTGAAAAGTGGATAACCTTGACTCAATCGGCCGAATACTGATAGCACACAAAAGCAGACAGCGTCCCCATAGACCTTTTCCTAAATTTCCCAAGCACCGATCGAGATGCATGCTACGAGTGTAGTTAGACGCTCTGCGCGTGCTGGCGTGTTCAGTAGTCAGTATTCTAAACCAAAAGCCTACAACAAATTTTGCCGTGCACGCGCGTTCGTCAATGATTTATTATGATTATTTACTTCGAATATTCTATAAGTGGAAGGCCAGCGCGCGCCGATCGTTGAATTACACTTCCAGTGTTCTCCTCAGATGTTAAAGTAGTTTATTAGTAGGTCAATTTTCACTGAAGCCGAATTACAAGTTTTTCAGTTTATGACGGTGTTATATACAGTTCTTACATGATGGCCAACTATGCTGCCGGTGTAACGCCCGCCTTTCACGGCTCACTTCTTTCTCATCGTTCCTAGAACTGAACTTCGTCATCCTTCTTTCGAAGCTGGAAGGAAATTTCAACGAGGCTTGTCTTCACTTCAGACAGCCAAATATTTAGAAATTTTCCAAACAAGGGTTCGTTTAGTTTTATTTTACCGATTATCTGTACCACGAGCAATAAAAATCGTTTCTTGAGCTCAAAAGTATGCCGCGTGCTGTCCAAAAACATGGTAGCGCCCATTTTTGGGTCCCCCTATTGTTTGTTGTTTGTTTGTTTATTGTGGGGTGTCGGGAAGGGGGGAGCTAGGAGAAATGTGGGCCTCCTTTCAGGGGCAAGTCGCTACCTAGCTTTTGGGGAATGGGAGGAATAGAGAGGAAAGAGAGAGAGAGAAAAAGAAAAGAAGGAATGATTGAAGCGTTTGAACGGGGCGTTGTATCGTTAGCTAACAGGCGAGTAGCGTGACTCTGAATAGCCGCGTTTAAACGGGCATCCGTACTTTGTGGAGGAAGCAGATCTGGCACAATTGATTAGTGCGTAATTACGCTATAGCCGGCTTGAAAGTCCACTTTCGCGCAGATAAGCCAGGAGAGCACGAAAGGCCTTCTCGGCTACTCCTTGAGTCCCGTTTGGATTTAGAAGGTCTTCAAGATTGGAGTGGGAGAGGCCGGCCGTCGCATACCGCTGAATCAGAAGTTTCCGATGCTGGTCGTGGCTTGGGCATAGAAGAAGAGCGTGCGCTGTGTCTTCAGGGTCACCGCAAGATGGACAGTACGGGTCTGACTTGCGGTCGTACATGTGAAGGCGTTTGGAAGTATACGCACATCCAGCTCGAAGCCTGTGCAGCAAGGATGCCTCGGCACGTGGGAGTCGATGCGGAATAGTAGCGGGAGGTCTTCCGGTCGCCACTCCTCGGTGTGGATGTTGTTGTCTGAGGGATATCCGGAGTAACCGGTGAGCCTCGTTAAAACGATCCAAAAGAAATGTTGGGGACGGGTCGTCATGTGCCCTAGCTGCAAGTGCGTCATGCTCTCTCGTTGCCGGGGATTCCAACATGAGAAGGTATCCACTGAAAGGCCAACTTCCAGCCAAGGTCTTCAATGCTTGCCGCCATGAGTGCTACCCTTGCCAATAATGGAGTGATTTTTACATGTCGTTGAAGCTGCTGAAGGGCTCCCCTGGAGTCGGTGAGAATTACAGCTTTCGCTGGAGGTGAGACATTTTTGATTGATTCAAGGGCTGCCCAAATGGCAACTAATTCTGCAGTCGTGGATGTGGTCTCAAAGTCAATTCTGCCTGAGACGTCGTAACCCATGTCCGGAATGGTGACCGCGACCGTCGCCGATTTTTTTGTCCTGTCTACTGACGCATCGGTATATACCTGCATCCAGCCTTCATGCGCTTCATTCAGGCAGTCTAGGGCAATCGACCGTGCGGCCAACACAGGGACGTTAGCTTTACGCTGGCCGATTGGTAGCGTCTCATGTATGACTAGGGGTAAGCGGGTTGAGTGCGGAGGCGTGGAACTCAAGTATTCTCCAGGACCACCAATCTCATGTTGAAATAGAGATGCCAGTTGTCCCAGCTGAGAGTTTGGTCGTGCTAGAAGGCGGGTAAGAATGTTATCTTTTGAGGGGACGCCGTTGATTCGGGCAATATGCCGCATAGCTCTTTCCTTGAGTCTCAAAGAAAGTGGCCATTCTTCTGCTGCTGTCAGAGTCGCCAGATTTTCGGCAGATGGTGGGAGCCCCAAGCAGACACGCAGTGCTATACGGTGAAATATGTCAATGTCACGCATTTGGGCCGGCCCTATTCTTAGAAGTGGTAGGGAGTATAAAAGCTTGGACATTATAAGGCCTTTGTACAACTGTAGCATTGATCGTTGTGGTGCTCCCCATGAAGCACCTCCAAGGTATCGGAGAACACGTAGAAGCTCACGGCATCGCTGTAGAGTTCTATGAACTTCTGGCCTCCAGGTCACACGGTCATCTATAATCGTGCCCAAGTAGGTGTGGTTTGTAACCCTTTTTACCAGAGTTCCTCCGATTGTCAGTCTCAGTGCTTGTTCTGAAGCACGGCCTGTTGGTCTATAAAGAATTGAGGCTGTCTTTTCAGATGATAGAGTCAGACCTAGATGTGAGATAGCTAGTGCGGTTGCATCCAAAGCAACTTGAAGCCGATTTCGGATTGCCATAGCGTTCTTCGAGGGTCCAGCACACCATATTGCGACGTCATCCGCGTATATTGCCATACCATCGGTATAAGTAGGATGTATGGCTGGGAGACAGTGAGGTAGAGATGCCATTGCAACATTAAAAAGCAAGGGGCTGAGCACGCTCCCTTGAGGGACTCCTTGGGTTGTTAGACGAGGAGTGCTTGTTGCGCCCGGCACTTTCACTCTATAGCTTCGACCAGTCAAAAAGGCTTGAATAAAAGACAGCAACCTGCCATGTATCCCAAAGCACTTTAGCCTCCGAATGATGATGGCATGAGGAAGCGTGTCGAATGCTCGGCTGATGTCTAGAAACACACAATGAACCATCTGTCTGGCAGCTTTTGCCTCTTCAAAGGTTGAAACAAGATCTCCAATCGCATCGGCGGTGCACCTGCGTGTCCTGAAGCCTGCCATTTGGTATGGAAAAGCATTTATATGGTCCAAAACCCAGGTAAGTCGCCGCATGACAATGCGCTCAAGTAATTTCCCCAGACAGCTTGTCAGCGATAAACGGGAACATCATCGTGTCTGGGTTTTCCATGGACGTTCAAGACATGTACTACTCCATCCCGCATGCACGTCTACTACAAGTTCTTCGGTCAAACATAGAAGACCAAGGCCCCACATCATTCCAGAATGCGGCAGGGATGCAAGTGGATACCTTCTTAGAACTTTTGCGCTATTACCTATCAGCCACGGTGGTGGCGTACCAAGATCGCCACTACGTGCAGAGAAGCGGCGTGTGCATAGGATCCCAAATGGCCCCACATCTGTGTGAAGTTTTTCTCGGAGCGTGCGGGCGTGCCATCCAAGAAAGCATTAAAGATTCCAGAATCGCGGCGATATTTAGGTATGTTGATGATTTCCTTATTTTATGCACTGCAGAAGTTGACGATCATAACGAAGGGTGCCTCAACAACATCCTGAGGAGTTTTCAGCAGTCATGCATAGGGCTCACTTTCACGCATGAGCTTACAGTCAAGAAGTCCATCAAGTTTCTTGATTTGGTTTTGGAGTTCAGAGCTGAACATGTTTGCTGGAGATACCAAACCCGTTCAGGCAAAGGGTTTCTCCCCTCTCGTCGCAGCATTCAAAAACTGTTAAGCAGGCAGTAGCTGTCACAGCCTTGTCTTCTAGCCTGAAGAAATCATGTGAGCATCAGATCTCCAAGAAGCTTCGAGTTGCAAATATCCAGACTCGAGGACGCGGGCTACCCAAGACATGTAATTGCCTCCGTGTGCGAAAGGATTTGCCGCACCATCAAGACAACATGCGGACGGAACGACCCCTCCACACAGCAAACGAAGACAAGAAGGCCGTTTGTGGTTGTCCCGTATATTCATGGGATTACACATAGGTTAAAAAAGATGGCAAATCGGCACGAGGTACAAGTGCTGTGTTCGGCGCCCAATAAGGCCTATTCGTTGTGCCGCAAGGTCAATCAGGGGCAAACCAGCAACAGCAAGGGTGTGGCACCAATCACAGGACTGTTTATGCCCAGTGTGACAAGGAGGTTATATACCACATACCCCTGACATGCGGCCGCTGTTACATCGGACAGACCGGGCGGTGTATAAATGATATGACTCGGGAACATGCCAATAGTTTGAAGAACTTGACGGCAGCAGGTAACTTAGCCCTACATTGCCGTGACTGCAAGTGCAAGGCGAAATTAGACGAAGTTACCATCATGGGGCACCATCGAAACCGGTTTGCACTGGAGGTTTTAGAAGCTTTAAACATAGATGAAAAAGGGGACATGTGTGTTAGTTCAACATCTGTGACTTTAACCAGAGAAGAGAGGACGTTCTTGCGAGGTGGAAGTACCGCCCACAAGTAGAAAGACGAGTAAAATGCCTTAGTTAAAAATAGAAAGGAAAAAAAAGGAAGAAGTGCATCAAGTTAGGTTTGAATGATCCTAGCCTGTCGATGAAGATGAAGTGTTTCAGTAAATGCAGTTGGTAGTCCAGCGGTTGAATGCGTCTCTCTCGTCCTCCTTACATTTGTATGCTTGGTTTGTTCAGCTGGTGTCTCCTAAATAAAAACGTTTTCGGCCTCCTTCAGCTTGTTGCCATGGGCCTCGTTGGTCATTGCCTTGGTCCATCTCCATAGCCTCCAAGCTAGGAAATTCGCCAGTTGGGTCAGAGTGCAGTGGGCTGTTGTCAGTGAAAGCCGAGACTGCCTCGTCTTGTACGGTCCTGATGTCTGGTGTTGGGCCATCGTCGGTGCTGGGGGCATCGTTCCTGAGCGAGGACATTTCTCCTCACAGAGAAAGTCTGGCCCCAGATAGAGTGCCTGTTTGATAGAATGTCCAGCGCAGCGCGAGGCGCGTGATCTTTAATTCCTTTTCCTCTACAAGCTGTACATATATACAACGAGACGACAGCGCTATATAAGAGTCTGTGTCTCACATCTTCCCTTTTCTAACAAGGAAAAGTCAGGTGGCGTAACGTTTTGGTCGAACAACACATCTTCCACTTTTCGTGTGTGTGGCTCGTGTCGGTACATGCAGGAACGGACAGGGGTACATTCGCTGTACTTTTTCGATGTTGGGTAGTTTCGGCGGTCGCTTCAGGCATCCGGGACTATATCCCTGTCAGACGGCGTTTTAAAGATCCTTCATTAAGCTCCTTTATAAAATCGGCGAACCAGCGCACGCCTTAGAGCACGTGCACGCGCCACAGAGCACGTGCGCACTCCATATCGCGAGCTGATTGGCCTATTTTTTAAAGGAGGCTTAGTGAAAAGGATCTTTAGAACGCCGTCTGACACCGGTATAAGTGTGTCCTGTTGCGGCGAACGGACGTATCGCCAGTGTCCACCCAGTAGGATCTTGGCTCCTCAGCTGACCTGTGGACAGTGCCGAACTTCTCGAGGTCCACTACCCAGACGTCCGTGTCGATGTTCAAGTCGGGAAGATTTCGCACCTCATGGCGAGAATCAAACCAAAGTTTCTGCTTCTTCCTGCTTTCTTCTTCGTATGCCCTTAGTTTCTCTTTGTCTGGGAGACGAGGAAGCAGGCTCTTTGAAGAAGTTGGAAGAGTTGTTCTGATTCTTCTACCCATTAGTAACTCCGCAGGTGAGTAACGGTTCTTGAGGGTGCTTGATTTTTCTTGCCGCTGCCTTTTGTAGGCTGATTCTGCGCCTTAGACGGTGGCTTGGCGTCGGAGTCGCGTTTAGCAGGCTTGTTCTTTCTCGCGTGTAGGGCATCCACGGCTGCAGTTTCTTTGGGATGGCCTTGACGGAGTTCTGCCTGTTGTAGCTGAACAGACTCGTTCTGACGCGCAACGGTGAGTGCCTTCAAGAGATTCAGGTCGGGATCTAACTGAAGAGTTTGCGACACCTTGTGATTCTTGAGGCCTACCACTAGCCTGTCTCGGATTAGTTCCTCGCGGAGTTCTCCGAAGTTGCAGGTGTCCGCTAGGGCATGGAGAGCTGTAGCAAAATCTTCGACGGACTCACCGTCCAGCTGTGACTCTGGTGTTGAATTTCGCCCGTTCGAAGATGACGTTCCTTCGAGGAATGAAGTAGTTGTCGTAGCTCTTGAGCACCACGTCGAAGTTTTTCTGCTCATCGGATGTCAACTTGAACGTGTTGAAAACGTCCTCTGCCTGGGGGCCCATGAGGTACACCAGCGTGTCGACTTGACTCTCCCTTGGACGGTCGCAGAGTCCCGAAGCAGCGCGGTAGCGCAGGAACCGCTTCTTCCATTGAGGCCAGTCTGACGGCGACGAAAACGTGAATGGGTCAGGCGGCGTAATCTGGAACGAAGTCACGTTCGCTGGCGTTTGGCTTGGACGTTCCATCCGGTTACGGAGAGTCAGGTCCGTCGGCAGACGAAGAGCATAGGTCCGTGGTGGAGGCCGTAGAGGTTGAAGCCAGGTTAAGGTTTCAGGACAAGGGCCATTAGGGTGTGCTGACGTGTCATTCGGGAGGAGAGCAGTGGTCAGCACATCCCACTTCTGACACCATGTTTGATAGAATGTCCAGCGCAGCGCAAGGCGCGTGATCTTTAATTCCTTTTCCTCTACAAGCTGTACATATATACAACGAGACGACAGCGCTATATAAGAGTCTGTGTCTCACAGTGCCCGCTACTTCACCTCTCGATTCAAGGATGTAATGTAATGTTCCAGCGCAAGAAATAATACGAGAACGCCAGTATTCCGGGAGCACAAAATAAGGCGTACCTTAGCCGGCAAACTTCGTCGTCTTTCTCGGTCCCCCTATTTTGGGGACCTTTTCACGTAAGCCACTTATATTGCTACAGCCAGGAGGTGACACCAGCTACCACCCCATAATAAAACACGGAGCTATCGCTCATCCAGCCCTCGTCACACTTGGCTAGGTACTTTTAGGTACCTAGTAGGGAAGGGGGCTAACTTTTAACCGCGGTTAAAGTTAGCCGGCTTCGAGCAAACGGGCTCTGGGGTTCTCGCCACTGTACCTAATGGTCTGGAAGTCGCATTTTCGAATTTTTAGCTATCCCCCACTGCGCTCGCTCTGCCCTAATTACCAAAATGGCGGTGTTCACAAGAAAATCAGGGAACGCGGTGCCGCTACTCTAAGCTTGGAATATTCAGTGGTTCTACTCCTTGACAGACAGTTTTACTTGTGAGGAACAAAAACGAATTAACATCAAGAACCAGCAAACATATATTTCGTAGTCATTGGGTCCTTGCGCATGACGTCATCGTTGGTGGGTCCCCGACACGCCCCAGGCGGAAGGCCTTGTGTCTTCTGGGAGGTATTGGTCATCTTACCGTAAAACAGTGGAGGTGTGCATAAATAAAACCGCTTGTTGGTTCTCGGGATCTGTTTAATTTAGTAGGGATAAAAAATAAAAAATAGGATTTCTAAACGAACCAGCACGGCAAGCTGGGCATGCTCCAGCATGCCGAGCTTGCCGTGCTGTTCAAGCTGGTTGGACGCGGGGTCGTGCTGGGTGAATGCTGGGTAAATGCTGGGTGAGAATGCTGGGTGAATGCTGGGTGAATGCTGGACAAATTCTGGAGTCATGCTGGGTGAACTGGTCATGCTGGTTGCTCTGGTGGACTTCCCCACCAGTTTAACCAGTTTAAATTGATATACACAAGATAAAACAAGACAAACTCTTCAGAAAAAGTCAGCTCCGCATCCAATTTATTATTTTCGTACTCTCGGCCTGTTCACATGAGCTCAGATGCTACACACCTGCGCTGACACAGGATTAACTGACGCGCAAAGAGTGGTTCTCGGTGTAAAACAAACCGTGTTATTAAAACTAGATTGCTTATCTCTCAATACAAAAAAATATTGGACACCCGCCAAAAACAGGCAATGATAATAAAAAAATACTACACGGACGTGAGAAGCCAACCTGTGTCCCGCCAGTAATGGGGGCGAAGCGGCCTCTTGCGTAGTCGGCAGAGACGAGGAAATCAGTGTGGCTTGAATGGCATTGGCGATACTCCTCGGCACCACCGTCATTCACGAACAACAGAGATGTTTGAAGACATGAAACGACACCTCAGTTGGGGCGTCCGACATCTTCCCGCGTTGAACGGACTGCCGCTCGCTGTCTTCTCAAATTCCGCTTCACTTGCACCACCGTTCAAGTAGTCTCCACACAACGCGCACACAGCCGTCCTTTCAAAAATCTGCCCAAGATAGCCAAACGTGTCTCAAATTCTGTTTCTTAGCATTCTCTCTCTTTTCTCACAAACAAAGAGAGCTCGCAGCGCTCCTGAAGCGCACGGTCGTCTACCAAAAACGGGAGGAGAAAGAACAGGGCGTTGCCTTGTCCCAGCCCAAGCCGACCTTGGCGCGCGCGCTCGTAGCAACACCAGTTCGACCAGCTCTAGCCGACCTTGGCGTGCGCGCTCCCAGCAAGACCAGCTTGACCAGCTCGAACCATCTTGGGCCAGCTTCAGCACCAGCTCGAACCAGCTTGACAAGTTTGAACCAGCTTCAGTACCAGCTCTAACTAGCTCAAGTACCAGCATGCCCAGCTGCAGTGCCAGCTCGAACCACCTTCATCTAGCTTGACCAACTCGAACCAGCTTGATTACCACATTGACCAGCTTGAACCAGCTTAAAGGCCAGCTAAACCTGCTTGACCAGCTTGATTTTCTTGCTTGTTTTTTTCAATAGGGGGGCCTGCTTTTCCTTGATCAATTCGTTTTTCAGCCTCTCAATTTTATATATTTTGTTTGTCTTGTCTGGAGCGGAGGATTTCCCGACCGGGATCGACGCCCTCCACGGCTTCCACGCCCTGTATTGTTTTTCTCCGCCCTCCAGCTGCGAGACGCAGAGTATGTGCCGTCCGACGAACACGAATGAGCAAGGACCCGTAAAAGGAAGTGAAAAGAGGGACAGACGTTATCTGATCACTGAATCATTGAACAATTGGCAGTGAAAAAAGATAAAAAGTCCCGATGAAAAAAATAAAAAAGGTCGCACCGAATAGGTTTTTTGATGAAATAAAAGTGATAACTTGAATATTGACGGTGTTGGCAGAGTAGCCATCAGGGCGCAATGATTTCACTTGTTTTTCGCAAGGTAATGACGTCACGAGAGGGAACCATAGGAAGGCGCCACCAAAGCATCTCGTCCCTAATAGTGCTAGTATATGCCTTTGAAAAGTGGAAATATTTTGGCCAAATTACCATTGCAGACACACAACGAATACACAGATATATATTCGCTAATAACGTGAGATGAGAAGCAAAAGAAAAAAAAACGCTCGTGGCATTTTTTTTAGTAGATATGTATTTAAACATATACTATAGTATAACATTTACATTAGAAAATTTTCTTCGTAGTTACGAGAGAGCTGGCGAACACGGATAATTCACGCGGCATTTCTTCCGTGCCCCTAAGGCGTGCTCCAGCGCAGCCTCACGCATCAGTCTTTAACGTCGGACACATTCAGGAAGGAGGTGATCGCGTAGAGGCAGTACGCGTTCAGTTGGTCAAGCTGCGTGGTGAGCACTGTCCTCCTATGCGGCCTCAGGCAAACCAGCTCGCCCTTGACCACACCGGTGATTACAAAGTAGTTCTCCCGGATGTACTTCTCCGCTTCTCAGACGAGTGAATCAGCGGACAACGCTGACAACCCTTCGGGAAGCAGATACAGTTTGTACGTGAAGTACTCGCTCCGCCAATATACCTGGAAGGCTGCCGCAGAGCTCTTGTCTGTCGCAATCTTGAGCACGAACTGGAGCGCGCGGCTCAGGAGGGCGGAGTTCCTTCGCAGACATTGGCTGACACTGAATCCAACTACACTAGACGCAGGATAGTCAACGGACAGCTTCTGAAGAACTTTATTGGAGGACAGGCCACCCACCAGGGTTACAAGGCCGAGTTCGTCAACGGGAGCATCGTTTAAGATCAAAGCGCTGAGCGTGCTGTTCTCCACAAGCATCGTGGCAATCGTTCTGCAGAGGCTGACATCGAGTTTGTTAGAACCAATGCGGAACTTCCAGATGCTCGAGTTAAACGTCAGGCCGCGTACCAGCCACATCATGGGCGTGTTATGAACCTTCTCCGAGACAGTTACCGAACGGATGGTTTTTGTGACGCGAAGAAGATTCGGCAAGGACATGAGACTCCTCAAGCTCAGGAAGCAGTGGATTTCGAATTTTCGCACCGATCGGTAGGAGGCTAGGGCGGCGAACAGAGGACTCGTGTCAAATGCGTTGGTCTGTATAGAAAGGTATCTAAGCGTAACGTGGCATCGCAGCTTTTGTGCGAGTATCTCCATCGAGTAGGGGAACACCGCAGGCAATTTGATGCCATCAAGCCATCGGTTGAGCGCCAGGGCTTCGACGAATTCGTTCAATGGCGCCGTTGACCTGAGACGGAAACTTGTCAAGGCATGAAAGTGCTTCAGCGTCTTGTTAGATGCGACTAGGCGCGCAAACGCTACAACCGCTTCTTCAGTGAACATGTTCCAGTCAATGGAGAGCATCAAGAGCGTCCGGTTGTTAATGAGTGAATCAGCGATTGAAACTATACCGTCGCTGCGGATGAGACTTCTGCACATGTCAAGTGTCCGAAGCGTCTTGTTGGATTGGAGCATCCGAGCGAGAGAAAACGGCACCGCTGTTATCCAGGTCGTTGCGCTGAAGATCAAGGTAGGTCAGGGAGGTGTTTAGCTCAAGGGACGAGGCGAGTGCTTTAGCACCTGTGGGACCGATCGAGTTCCCGCCTATCATGAGGAACTCGAGTGTGCTGTTCGCCGGAAGGGCTTGACCAATTGCAACCGCGCCTTTGTATTGTATCTTCGTCTTGAAGAGGCTCACACTCAGGACCGTCTCGTTGGTTCTCAGCAACTGGGCGAAGCGCTGCGCTCCCTCGTACACCGATCATATTGGAATCAAGCTTCAGGCATCTGATGGTATTGGAAGTTTCGATGGCCCTGAGCAAAGCTAGGCAGTCGTGGCCCCTCGGCCTATTGTCGGAAAGATCGTGGTGTGTGAGTCGCGTGTTCGCTTGATCGATGCTCTGAACCAATGCGGTCATTTCGGTGGCGCCGAAACAAACGTGGCGGAGTTTCATTTGGACGGGATCTCCCCGGAGCATGACGCGAACAAGCTGAAAAAGTCGGGGCTTGTTCATTCGATGTCCATTGATTGCGATTTGCCGGATGCCAGCGGTGGGGTAGACCTGACTCAGCGGTTGGCTCTCGTCGTCGAACAGTTCGCCCGCGTAGCTGAGCTCGACTTCCTGAACACAGTGGTGATTGTTCGACAACCGCTTCACCAAGAAAACGGAGACGACACGATACTCCGACGCACTTGGGTTGCAGTTGACGAACGTTCGAAGCTTCAGCCTGCCCAAAACACTTTCTAGAAGTTCGATGCCGACAGGGTGCAGGAGACTGTTCCACATGCCAAGGTTCTTGGCGATCCAGCAGCGCTCTTGCCGAAATCCCACGACTGACGCAGACGTAAAACTGTGAGTATCTGTGCAGGAAGCATTTACGTCCAGGAACCGTTGCTCGAAGTATGACTGCAAGTCGGGAACGCTTCTGGGTCTTCGCGAATCTTGTAGACTCGACGAACGTTTACGCTTTCGAGGCGGCTGCATTTCTGGCGACGTTTGTGCGGGCGTTCTGAGTTCGGAAACCACACCAAGACGCGAAGGTTGTGGAATTTGTCTCACTGCTTGTTCGGATGGAGGGCCCGAGCAACACCACCTTGACATAAGGCCTCCGCACGCGTCATCACAGTCAGATCGATCGAGGCGTGAGATTGGTCACGAGTGCTGCGTCAGTGTTCGGCTGGGGCTCGTGTCCAATCAGCGCGTTGAAGGTCGGGCTCGGGCCCAATCGCCGAGTTAGCGCCATCCGACTCTGATGACGTTTCATGAAGGAAGAGGAAGTCATGTGGAGGCTTTCATTGGCCCGAGTCATGGTGTTACTGATGTTGTAAGCCAACGTCGGTGAAAGGCGATGTTGGGCTGCTTGCCCCACTGCAGCTGTACAATATCATTTCAGTCTCGTTCAGACCCGCGCTCTCGCCCGGTCCTCTTGCTTCCTCCACGCGACCACTCCTCGTCGTTTTTTATTGTTATAAATTAAAAGCTCGCGAACAACGCTTGGTGTAGAGCCCAGGAATGCTGTGTTTGATGCTCATCCGTTCAGACCTGAATCAGAACCCCATACCGGCGTGCGGTCGTGTATCACTACCGCGTGGCGCATCAAGGTTAGCAGTGGTACACTTCACTGGCATACATTTGTCCACGTCCTTGGGAAACAATGTTTAAATATCCAGCGTCTTATTTTTTTAAAACCGAAATGGTTGAACAAATGTGTTGCACACCGGCTTAATAATTTTGTTAACTTGACGATCCAGAAGATGACGATTACCCTCTAATTTGTTGACTGGTTTGATAAAAAAGGCACAGAAAAGTTAGGAGACCCTGTAATCCGCTAAACAGCTTGAAATCAATATTACGTGTCGGGTCTTACTAGGAGGACTCATACAGAAATCAAACCTAGGGCTTTATTTGCCTACGAGTATTCACCGGCCCCTTACTCTAAAAAAAAGAAGAAGAAGGTATAACCTTACACGCTTTTGTCCCATATGATGCACCCCAAAACTTAAGTTCAACGTGCAGCGCATCACGGTTGAACAGACGGCCCCAAAGTTTACGAGGGGCTTGATAACGGTGCGATAGTAACTTGTTAACTAGCTAAAGTACGTATCAAAGACCGCAGAAAGAAAACACTGAGGTTTTGCAGTAGCGCCAAGAAAACCCCGATTCTTAATTTTTTTTTTTGCAGTCAGTAACACGTATTTTACTATTTTAATAAGTTGTACCACACGGCTATCAAGCTTCTTGTGAAAGTTAGTACCTTTCAGATCGACATCAGTGCGCTGTACGTCGAACTGAAGTTTAGGGGTGTCTTATAGGGGACAAAAGGGGGAAATAAATACACTTTCGGATTTGCGCATGTAGCTCACGTGTGCTATAGATTGATTATGGCAATACAGAAAGAAGATCGGATACTAAACGCGTTTCGCGCTCGCCATATCACACTAGTGTGATATATGGCACCCTTTTTATTCGGCCAGTGAATAATATTCACTGGCAGAATGAGATGTGCAGGGTACGTCTTTCGAATGCACTGGACTCCCGCACGCGCTACATGCCTTCCGCCGTGCGTTGGCTGGGAGAACGTGCGCGCTCGAGGTGCACGAGACGACGAAACATTGTCGAAGGTAGCAAGGTCGCAGCTAGAGGTGGGACAACTTGAGGCTCATCCGTGCCGTTTTCACCTCGTCAAGTGACTAGAAATACTTAGTGACGTTATCCTCCTCTAGGTCTAAAAATTTACCAGTCAGTTACTCGCGTACTTCTTAGTGCCGTTTTTATATATGTTGCTGTTCAGTGCGTGCTGCTGGCAACGGGCTTGCACAACTTGCATCTCTCTAGTCACATACACTATAAGAAACGTAGGGTTTGGTTTATAAAAATAATAATAATCATAATAATATTAAAAAAGTAATAATAATTATAATAATAACAACAACCATCACATACTTCCCATCAAAGTTCACGCTTGTTGTTCGTTTGATTTCGTTCTTGTGTATCGTGATCATGAAAACATCATTCCGCAGCCTATAGACCCCTTTCAAAAAGACTGAAAACAATGAAAAAAAAAGAGCTAGACCTGATTGGGTACACTCGGCAGCATACGCCATCTTAAAGGATGCTCCCAGTTTGTTTACTTGGCTCCAGTGAGTTTCGCGGTGTGCAGCGAGGAGCTCGTGGGTGAAATACAACTGCTGTTCCTTTATCACGCGCTGAGAAAATCTTTCGTTTTCTACTTGGAGTTAAGAAAAAGAGACTCAGGGGTGTCGTTAAATTATTAAAAGTAAAAACGAATAAGTTCCCTGAAAGTTCTTTGTGTGTTTCGTTGATGCGCTCGCAGCCACCTTGTTGGGAAAGATAAGCGGCTGTTTGCGGCGACGCCAGCTAAACAGTTCGCGCGGTTGCATCATCCTGTTGTCCGAGGGTCCCGAACTGTCGCGAGCTTATGGAACACGCAGCGCCTGAGTTGTCGGCAATGCGGTGACTACGGGCCCACCGATTGCTAGTCGCTGCACTCTCAAGTCCTCTGAGTGACAGACTTGCAAGCAGGTTGGAGACAGCACGCGAAGCAGGTGGGTTATTTCGTGTCTAGAAGCCGCGAAGCAGTGTCCTCTTCCGTTTGCTTGGATGGCGCTAGCACATCGTCTGTGAAAACTAGTTCTGTTAAAGCCGAATTTGACTATATCGCAATTGTAGCTGTGCCGTTTTTAAGTTCTGACACAGATTCTAATGTTTGCACACACATATAAATAAAGTAGCTCTACCTTAAGATGTGTTGCTCGAAATTAATACATATTTATTGTTCAATATGTCGCGTTCACGGCCGAACATTTTCCCCTGCCTTGTTAACGCTCACTGACGCTGAAATAACACAGTTTTAGTGAACCATACGCTAGAGCTCTGCGTACGCAAATTAAGTGGCGGTCAGGAGTGCACATGCGCAGAACACAATATAAGGTCTGGCGTGTGTGTGCGTGTGACGAACGCAACGCTGGGGATTTGGCGCTGCACGCTAACGGGCTTTGCGGGAAGCTCTCGAGAGATCTAGGGCCCATAGCGAGAGCACCAGTTTTAAGATGGAGGTTACCTCGACTGGCGCAGCATGGGCGACGCGGTGTTGGCGAAGTTCAGTGTTACGTGAAATTGCGTAATGTTCAGCTCTGCAATTCTTTCCGGGACCTATACCGAAGTCGAGTCAGATCGCCGTGCAGCTCCAGGAGTGCATTGTGAAATTGTTCACCGCTCGCAATGTGCGTGAACGCTGCGATCTGCTCAACGCCCCTTCGCGCAGTTCATCGCCGACGAACGAATGACTCTTGAAACAAATCGCCGAATTCGTCGCCGTGCACTGGACATCATTCTATCACGAATTTCTTCCCGCAGCACCGTCGATAAAAGGTACCATTTCAAGGGGACATTCGACGGAGTCTCCGTCATCGAATTTGGATGCGCACTCGTTTCGCGCCCTCCGAGAAAAGCGCACTTGACCATGCAGCTGCGGCTTGGCTTAAAATAAAATGATTGAAAACGTTTTCTTTTTCAATATGTATTTTTGAAGAGCATGGTGGCGCTCTAAGCGCGCGCGAATTCTACGGCTCTGGCAATTTGAATCAAGATCATGTGATATATTCACTCGGCAACGTTTAAGGAACGCGCACTTAAAGTCGGTCCAAGCAGGTATTGTCTTCAGCGAACGCTATACTATTGCCTATTTCGTACGTAAGAGCCAGCAACGCTATATTAAAACTGTTTAACAGCAAACACTTAATGGATGGTCGACCAATCTTTCATTGAAAGATTTATCGTCCGTCCCAAATGTGTGTTTTATTCTTTCAGCGTCAGTTATCGTTCAGACAACACGCCTCCTCAGTTCCCATTGTCGAACGTAGTTGCTAAAACGGCCAATCTTTAGAAAGCAACTTGGTACGCTTTGGTACGCAATTGGCACACGTGAATTGTACTTCGCAGTCTGAACACTTATTCAGCTGTTTAAACCTGCCAGTCAAGTACACGAGGCCCTTTATACCTGTCTTCCGTGTCTACGAACGAAACTTGCAACACGAATAAAGCCGCATTCAAAACCGATAGCCGCACACTTTTCGTGAATAACAGTAGAAACTCCATCTGTAGTGTATCAGACTCACACAGCTAATCTCCGCGTCAAACGGGCCTCGCCACGTCAAACGGGTGATCGCCACCCCGACTGTGGCTGACTTTTAGTCTTGACATCACGGCGGAACAAGATGAATACAGTTTCTTTACTTATTCGGGCAACCAGACCACTCTCCATATCTGACTTTACGCAACAAGGCGCGAACGCATTGGGATTAGTATTCCAACATCGAAACGTGCGCAGACTGGCATATCAGCAACCCGGTATCCTTTAAGTTGGCGTCGGGGCCTAGTTCCTTTCCGTGCGACAGATGGCGCTTTTTATCTGAAGGGTTTATTAAAAAAATAAAAATAAAGGACGCTCACAGTTTTCACAGGCCCCTGTGCAGCCAATGCCTGGTGGAATTCGCTCGTAGTAGTTTTTCGGAAAGTTTAACCGAAACATCTACCGAAACAAAGTGATCGCCGCCTTTGTTATCTGTTACACTGATTGATGGTTAAAAAAGGTTAGATATTTTGTTTCTTTCATCTATGGGCAAAAAAAAAATCACTGTTCCATCCAGTACCACCAGCTCGACGTGGATATAAATAAACGCTGGTCGTATTTGCAAATCGGCAGCAAAAAGAACTAACCGAACCTACAAGCTCGCTTCGAGAAACGGCAGCGAACACACCTCTAAAAAAGAAAACAGTCTGGAAAAAACTGGACTAGGGATGTCGTCATCCCGCAAATGACCCATGTGTTTGTGCAATGGCACCCGACTAGCTGACACCCGTCTAGATCCATCTCGAAGAGGATGCTTGCAAACAAACGCAACTTATTTCCAGTCAGTCTGTACTGACGGGAAGGGTTGGGGAGGGAAATCGTCGACTTAGTTTAAACCCAGTGTTGGTTAAAGTACATCTAAAAAGTACTTGAAGTATGGTGCAAAGTAAATGAGAGGTTAAGCATTTCAAGTAAAGTGGTAAGCACACTGGGCGCATTGTACTTCAAGTAAAGCATCGGGTGTCTGCGAGAAATCCGAATCCTGTTTTTCACACCGCAAATATAAACTAGACTTCGCGGAGACCTTAAACTCCGTCAGAACGTAGCCCCAGCCGTTCGAGCAAGATATCAAAGTTTCAGCACCAACCGTTATCTTATTTAAAAGTTATAAGTGATTTTCTGAAATGTTCTATGAGAAAATGGGGCCCATTTTCGCCCGTTTTTCAGTTTCTGGCGCAATGCATTCGAAAGCTTTGTCGGCCCAAGGCCGCCGGAGGGGGAGAGAAGGTATCGTTATCGGGGCGAAAAAAACGATCTGCTAAAACTCTCTATTTTTGCAGTGCGAGAAACAGGAAATGGCTTTCTCACAGACACCCGGTACTATAAATACGATGAACATTCAAAGCAAAGTACAAGTGCTTTTAAACACAATCGTTCATATTTCCCTTTCATTCACCTATATTACTATACAGTGTTTTCTTTTTAAAGATGTTAAATACAAAAGCACAGTGGACAAGGACAGAACAAAGATATGGACACGACAAGTGCTTACAATCAACTGAGTGTTTAATGCATGAAAAAATAAAGACAAAACTAAAATGTTAAATGCATTCACAAAAAGAAAGAGAGAGAGAGAGAGAAAAAAAAGAAAAAAAAAAAGGTTGAGGCACTTCATCTCTTTCTCGTACAGTGATACTGATGGTGTGCTAATGAACGTCTCTTTTTTCTATTATAAAAGTTTGCTTCATACATTTTCCCGGCTTTCTTGTTCAGAAAGCGATCGAGGGACTTTGTTTGATTAATTAGAGGAGTGCATTTACTGTCTCTGACATGTATGGCTAGGTGACCTGATGACGACGGATGAGGAGGAAGGTCATGCTCTCGTAGTCCTACATTAATGCAGCGGCCAGATCGAGCAATTAACGTACACTCTCCCACAAGTGCATGCAATTTCGTAAACGATGTTTGCGCTACAGCATATTTATGTGCGTACTGGACTGAGCATTGTTCTCGACATTCGTTTTGGGAGTTGATCTTTGGACACAATTTATTTAAGTCTATCAGATGCTTGCAGTACTACCTGAATGTCGTGTTTTAGAGGCTATTCGTTTCGAATTGTGAGAAATCTTTTTTTTTTCAAATTCTGAGACGTTTTACCCAACTAACCCAAATAACAATTTTATTTTTTGTTTTAACTGGTACACATTACTTCAGACATAATCAGGAGGGAGTGCATCAGGGTTTTTTCGGGGGGAAATGGCGGCGAATATTGGATATAGGTGACAGACTTCAGAGTTCCCAAAGCATCATTTTGTGATGCAAATTTAACAAGATCATACTTAAGGAATGTACTTAGAAGTCGGAAGTTGTACATTCCTTGAAAAGTACAAGAAAAAAATACTTCACGTAATGCGTAGAAGTATACATTCAGAAAATGCATACTTCAAATAGAGTATACTCAGAAAATGTATACTTCAAGTAGAGTACAAGTGTTCTGAACCTCCTTGAAATGGTACTTTAGGTACGATGTACCTAAAGTACTTCTCAGCGCAGTTTAAGCGCGACTCCAGACTTTCAAAGCCGCGGTCACACACTGCTAATACACCACACCAAGTGCGTACCAACCGGGTTGGGAGGGAGGCAAGCGGGCGCTTGCTTTTCCCCTTTCCCCAGTTCTCAGAGTGGGGGGGGCAAGCAAGGCATCTGTTTCCCCCCCTTCCTGAAACAGCCACCACTGGGCAGGTGCAAGCACGGTCCGTTGGCCCCCAAGGAGAGAGAGTACCAGGGGCACCGCCTCCCGGGCCTTGGGGGGGGGGGGGGGGGGGTCTGGTTTACTCCCTTACTCAAAAACAAGTTGGTATGCCACGGCACCTCACAGTAGACAGTCTGCAGGTACTGTCTGAGGTCTTCCTTGTATGACGTCAGACTGGTCACTCAAAAACTGTCTGCGAACGTGTTTGAAGCTCACATAAGTAGAACTTAGAAGCAAACTTGGGCTTTGAAGCTGCTTGAGGCGTTTCCGCGGAGAATGCTGTCATCGTGTCTTCAAAGAACTCATTGTCTTTTGTTTGATGCAGTGTGACAGCGACTTTATAAGTGCAGAAGGTGTGCAGGGCAGGCTGCGCGCCTGAAGGTGAACTCGAGGTCGTGAAGGTGAGATGCACGGGGTACGGCTTCTTTCTGTAGCAGTAAGAGCCAACGCCTCCAAAGAGAAAAACATATATATATATATATATATATATATAGAACACGGGCACTTCACGTCATCGTACGTGGTCTCCGAAGAGGAAATAAACGAACATTAGCAGATGAATGAACCGTAATTAATCCAATGAATCAAAGAACTAAAGTTTTCAGGAACCCGCAGAAAGCCGAAAAAGGGCGGAGCCAGGATTTGACCTCTGGGCCTCCCAATCTCCGGTCGGGTGTGCTAACCACGACACCACTTCACTTTTTTTCTTTATTTCACTACACCACTCCACCTCGGCTCTCTGGCGTTTCCTATCTGTCTTATTAATGCACAAGAAACGAAATGTATCCAATCGAAGGTGTCTTGAAGACACACTCCGCCGCGTGGAACGTGGTACGACGCTTGGTGTCACGTGGTACGTGCTCGTTTGTGCTCAGAAATCCTCCCACTGTTTGTCTCGTCCCGTGTACATGTAGTGGTCTTCCTTGTTTATGAGCTTTAGAAACACGGTATCATCATCATCTGCGAGAATCAAGAGCCACGTTATTGAATATACAACACGGGCACTTCACGTCATCGTACGTGGTCTCCGAAGAGGAGATAAACGAACATTAGCAGATGAATGAACCGTAATTAATCCAATGAATCAAAGAACTAAAGTTTTCAGGAACCCGCAGAAGGCCGAAAAAAGGGCGGAACCAGGATTTGAACTCTGAGCCTCCCAATGTCCGGTCGGGTGTGCTAACCACTACACCACTCCACCTTTTTTTTTATAAACAATTTTATTGATTGTTTGAAAGATTTTTGAACAAATACAGACAGCCGACATGTCGGCTGTTTTCCTTTTAGGCAATGAGCAGCCTCTCCGTTACATCATTATACACGCTAACACTTCACCTGCACCATTTCTGGAGTCGTCTTTCGATAAAGTCCCACTGCTCCTTTTCCTCTGGAAATCTTTTCGCCGCAACACTGAGAGTCCACCTCAAAATGGCCGCAAAATACCACCATGTTCGCTTGGCTTGAATGTCGCACTCGAGATACGCAGTTCGGGATCGCCAAATGGCGTGCAGTCCGAGCACCAACGTTTGGCAGAACGTCGTCAATCTTCGAAGGCCATTTCCTCAAGTGTTGAAGCACCCCCTCTGTCAACCGTGGTTGGCCTTGAGGTTCGGCGCCTTTCTTCCAACGCTTGCGGGTCACAAGAGTAAATCGTTGATCAGCTGCAGTCATACTCTCTGTAGTTTTTTCCGTTGATTGCTCCCCCTTCCTTTTGACTGGCGCTTCCGCTCCGGTGACTTCTTGATCCGGGTTACCATCTGTCTCGCTGGCCTTTCTGTTCTCCTCCCCTTCCTTCCGACCGGCTCCGCCTTGACTTGTCCTTCTTGCGAGTTCTCTCCTTCTTCGGCGACAGCGTCTCTGTCACCATGACTTCTGCGACGCTGCTTTCTGGTGGTGCTAAATTCGCTGCTCCGACGACGTCAGATGACAATTCAGACGCCTTCCCCGTCGAAGTCCCGGCAATGGTCTCGTCCATTTCATCTTGGTCCATCAAGTTATCGACGTCCTGTGGTTCGGTTGGAGGCCTCGTTTTTGCCGCGTACGTCTGGATGCAGTTGTCCTCCTCATGTCCATAAGTGCGGCACGTTCTACACCACGGGGTGCGACACTGCTTGCGCATGTGTCCTACCTTCTTGCACCGTAAGCACTGAGGTGGGCGGCCTGGAATGGACACCAGCGCTGGCATTCCGAGGATGTTGATTTGATGCGGGATAGCGTCCACTGTGATACCTTCCTTGAGTACCATTGTGACTGTTCGCGTTGTTGTCTCCACATTCTCAAAGCCTGGTTGCCTCCACTTCTCGCGCACGATTGATTTCACTTTCCCGTGCGACTCGAATGTCTTTTGCACAGCTTCGTCGGGAACGCAGACGGGAACCCAGTGAACTTTGAATGATTTCTCACTCACATTCGGATCGATGACCAGGCAGGTCTTGCCCTTGACGTTGAGCACTGCCGCATGTAGCAGCTTCTCCTTCGCTGCCGCGTTGTGCAGGGTGAGCATCCAAACGTGGTTGTACTGGAAGGCACCGAAGCCGGCCACGTCATTCATGTCAACGACGCCCTTCAGAACGTCGCGAAAGTCGTCGATGCGATACGGTCTTGCTGATGGGTCACCGTGTAGAAAGACTGAATTAAAAGAATATCGACCTGTTGGCAGCGTAGGCAGGATAATACGGTAGTCCTGGGGTGCCAAAGTTTCCGAAATACCTGTTGATACCCGGCTAGGGTTAGCCGTAGAACGCGCTCCGCTGGAGCTCATGATTCTCCAACCGTAGTGCTCGGAAGCCGGAAGTAGAATGACCACTTCACCTCGGCTCTCTGGCGTTTTATATCTGTCTTATTAATGCACAAGAAACGAAATGTATCCAATCGGAGGTGTCCTCGAAACACACGCCGCCGCGTGTGTTTCCAGGATAAGAAAGATAAGACAGATAAGACAGATAGGAAACGCCAGAGAGCCGAGGTGGAGTGGTGTAGTGATTCCATTTTCGAACGCCGAAGCGAGCGAACGTGGCATCATGAGCTCCCGTGGAGCGGTTTCAGCGGCCGTCGCCGGCCGCGGTAACAGGGCTGAAGACAACACCCAGGACTACAACGTCATCCTGCCTCCTTTGCCAACAGGGTCAGTGGTTTTAAACACCGTTTTTCTTCATGCGGACGTGAAGGGGCGGCCGTACCGCGTCGAGGACTTTCGCGACGCGTTGATTCGTCTGGCTTTGCTTCCCGAGGTCTTGGCCCTCGGGGCTTACCAGATGAATCACGTGTGGGCAGTAACGTTTAAGAATGACGAAGGCAAAAAGAAAATGCTGGCAACGCCGGAGCTGACGGTCAAAGGTCGCCGATGCATCGTTATCGACCCCAGCCACCAGGACGTTCGCGTCAAGCTTCATTGGCTGCTCTTTAGCGTCGCCGACGGTGATGTGAGAGAGGCCCTGGCGCCGTACGGCAAGGTCATCGAAGTGGCCAGAGAAAAGTGGCGTGTCGACGGCTGCCAGAGCGTCGGCACCATGACGCGCACGGCGGTACTTCGGCTCAAGGCGGGCATCACCTGCGACGACATCCCGCACCAGTTGCGGGTGGGCGGAGAGCTAGCCCTCGTCGTCGTGCCTGGAAGAGCTCCGCTTTGTCTCCGGTGCCAGCAGACGGGGCACATCCGCAAGGAGTGCCGTGTCCCGCGATGCAACGTCTGCCGTCGTTTCGGCCACGAGGGCGCTCACTGCGTCCGAACGTACGCGGCGGCTGCTGCGCCTGTGGGGGGCCTGGAGAAATCCGAGCTCCTTATGGACGAGGACGACGCCGAGGAGGCTGCCGCGGGCTCTACAGTCAAAGGAAGCCCTGTAGCGAACGCTCTCCCTGCGGCCGAGAACGCGGCGGAGACGAACACGAACGATGCGTCGCCAAATGCTGGCGAGATGGTGCACGCCGGGCAGCAGGAAATGGTGGCGACGGAGGCGCCTACACCGTCCGGTGGGGAGGGCATCATCACCGATGCAGTCAACAGCCAGCCGGCAGTCGACGTCCCCATGGACGACGCAGAGAAAACGGCGAAAAGGACGCGGGAGGAAAACGTCGCAGGCCCCACGGATTCGGAGCAGGAAGAGCCGCCGTCAAAGGCGGGCCCTATCTGGATGCGACGGTCCACAGTCAATGCGACTGCAACTGTGGACGACAAAGCGGCAGCCAAGCCACCCCCGTGATAGCATACGCCGGAGTTCGACGGGGACCTCGGAGTCTGTGCAAGCAAAGTGCAGAAACCAACATCGCGCTGAATCGGAACAGATGGGCGCACGACCCGAGGTAAGCACCATGAGGTCCCTCTCTCTCTGAATGGCGGCGATGTTAGAAGCTCCTTTACGTGTCGCCACGATCAACGTCCGTGGGCTTGCGGCGAGACGCCGGCAATATCAACTTAGTCGACTATTAGTCGAGAACGAGATAGACATCGTGGCCGTGCAGGAAACAAAGATCGAAAGCCTAGAGCAGACGGACCGCATGGTGCAACCGTTTCGAACTCTTTTCAATGTTTGTGTTTCACACGCTGTTGGAACTTCCGGCGGTTGCTGTTTGTTTTTCCGCCGGTCTCTAGGCGTCGTTGAGACGGCCATGGTTTCGTGTGCGTCTGGCCGTTTTGTATTCTGCGATTTTTCTTTTTCAGGTATAGACTGGCGCGTTATTTGTGTTTATGCTCCGACTAACGAGCGTGAACGTAGAAACACTTTTGAGGGACTGACTGAGTTCCTTAAAGGTGAAAGAGTTGTTATTTTTCTCGGAGATTTCAATTGCGTCTGCGCACCAGAGGACCGTGCTAATGAAACCCGGGTTCGCGACTCAAGTGCTCTTTATTTGAATGACATTGTTGCTGAAAATGCGTTAGAGGACGTCGCAAACGTCACCGCCAAAAGTAGCGTTCATTTCACACACTTTCAGGGCCTTAGTCATGCTCGACTTGACAGGGCTTACGTTTCGCTTAGTCTTGTCCCGCTGTGCGACAATTACTCCGTTCAACCTGTTTCTTTTAGCGATCATGCGTTAGTTATGTTCACCCTCGGTAAAAAATTAAAAAAGTCAAGATGGGAATGGTCGCTTTGGAAAATGAACAGTAGTCTCATGAAGGATGACGTTTTTAAATCTAAAGTAGATGATTTATTTAGGAAATTTTACGAAGACGAGAAGACAATGTGGGGTGCTAGGTGGGAACTTTTCAAAGAAGAAGTAAAAATTAACGCAATTGATAGGAGCACCACCCTTAACTATCAGAAACAGAAGAAGGAAAAAGAGCTACGCCGTCAATTGAATTTGTTTTTAATCGAAGAAAGCGCGAAACCGGGTGAGTTTGTACAAGAAATAAGAGAGATCAAGAACCAACTTGAAGTAATCGACTGTGAAAGATATAGAGGGGCTATTGTGCGTGCGCGGTCACTGAGGCTATGGATGGGCGAAAGACCTTCGAAGCGAGCACTGAGCGACGAAAAAAGGTATGCGCAGCGAAACGAGATAAAAGAAATACGCTACGGAAATACGATAACTCGCGATAAGAAAACGATCGAGCGAGCGTTCGTTGAATATTATAACGATTTGATGGGTCACAGCGTACCAAAAGATGACGGTTTCGACGCCGAGTTTTTGTCTCTTATGCCCACACTTGAAGAGGATGTTCGAGAAAGGTTAGAATTGCCGATCAGCGTCCGCGAGCTAGAAGATGCCATAGACGAATTAACTGCGGGAAAAACGCCCGGGCCGGATGGTCTCAGTGCTGAATTTTATAAAACATTTAAGAGGGAGGCAGCGGACGCTTTGTACGAGGTGCTCACAGAAGCGTACTGCATAAATAAGTTACCGCCATCCTTTTTGAAAAGCCATGTTGTCCTCATTCCAAAGGTCGATGACCCTGTAAAGCTATTGTCTGTTTCCTCTTACAGGCCAATAAGTCTGACTAATGTCGATTACAAAATTTACACAAAAGTCCTGGCTAGACGTTTGCAAAATGTTATAAAATACCTTGTGGGACCGCATCAGACCTGCGGTATTAAAGGCCGCACCATTTTAACCAACATACATATAGTAAGGAGCATCCTAGAATATTGCGATGCCTTTGACAGACGAGTTGCTATGTTGCAGCTAGACCTGGAAAAGGCATTCGATCGTGTGTCGCATGAGGTTCGTTTAGATGCGGAGCATCTCTTGCTCGGGTCTATGTCCCGCGGCGTCGTAGTCCGCACTCGCACTACGCACGCGCAACTCCTCCTTCCCTCTCTCCAACAGCTGCGCGTTACTCTTCCGCTCTTCTCTCTACCAGCTGCGTGCACTGCGTTCGTTCGCTTCTATACTTCGTCTCATGTTAGCATGAACTATTGTTAGCCACGCGTGCTAAAAGCGCGAGCTAGCTGCTTTGTGCGAAGCCCGGTGACTGCACGAGCGCTCGTGCAGAGAGTGTTCCAGTCAAGGCAGTTAAAGCTAGCTGCTCGCGCTTGCATAACCTTCTGCGCTAGTCCACGCTAAGGTGCGATGAAGTATACTCACTCCGCGCGCGCACGCGCAACTCCCCTCCTCTAGTCTCCTTTCCTTCAAGTGTAAAAAATATAAACTGCGAGCAGCGAGCGTTCCAAGCTCTCTTCGCCGCGAGTCCTGCGACGAAGGCTCAAGGCGAAGGGCGACACGGCAAGGGCAGTCGGTGGCGCCATCTCTCGACGTCAGCACGCAACTGACTCTTTCCCTCGGAACCAACGGCGATGCTCCGCATCACCCCATGGTTCCCCTCGGGAAGATGGTAATGTTTCGTACTTTGGAGCGTGCTACTGTAGGGTCTGTGACATTAGACGGTTTAAAGATGGTGTACGCTAACTGTTCGATGTCCATCATTGTAAATAAGAACGTCAGTGAAAGTGTACAGGTCCGATCATCTGTAAGGCAAAGGATGTCCTCTGTCTCCCTTGCTGTTTGCAATTTACTTGGAACCGTTTTGTTTAAAATA
>JAZHYW010036473.1:0-14669 GCA_037355805.1 Ixodes ricinus
CTCACTCTCGTCTTTTCTATGTTCAAACGTCAGTCGTTGGTACTGGTGACATCAGCCATAACACCTAAATTTATGCTAATTATATGTCATAATTACGTACAAATAGTGTGAAATCTGCCTCGCATTGCTGTTCTGTTTCTATAAAAATGTAAGCCAAAACATTGTTTATTTTCTCATCATGAGCGATGGGGGGTACTGGGTTCAGCAGAACTGATATTTGTCATAATTGCATAAGTATGTAATTTAAGTTTGGACGTAACCATGTATGCCATAATTTAACAGTGTGAATCTCCTTACCCTCTCTTCCTTGTCCTTATTGTTTGCATTAAAGCGTCGGTTGCTATCGCTGGGTACAACTTGAGAATATGTTATGGAACCTCTGCCCTAGCATGCATTCACTGCTTCACGAGACCGGAATTGTTACTGAAAGTAGAAAGCTTGTGCCAGAGGCAGAGCTCCTGCACATTCTTAGGTTGCATCTTGACCACAGCAGTAGCTCGTCCTGTCCCTCCCTCCACACGCTCTCGTCCTCGCAACATTCTGCATTTAATAACCCTTGATTCCAGTGCCCCGTCGTCCGCTTCTCCCGCGGCAGATTCGGATGTCTCTCAGGCAGCATGTGGGACCTTCCGGTGCGTGGAGTGTGGCAGCCTCTTCTCCTCCCAGGACTTCCTGAGCAGACACCACAAGATGCACAAGTGGGAGGGAGGGCAGGCACAGGTCAGGGTTCAGAAAATGCGTCACAGTGCGGTTCTCGATCGCCATGCAGAAGCGTAAGGAGCGTATAAATAAGCCAGCGTGTGGAGTGCAACGAAACTTTTCACGGGAGTGCCTCTGGGCAGGGCCTTTACCACACTCAAATTTTGCGAGTGTGGGTTCCTGGAATAAAGTGGAGGAAAATGCGCGAGTCAAAAGACATAAGCAAACCGCCCCTCGGTTGGTGCTGCTACTCTCAGATAAGTACCATACAACGATTGGATCTTGTGGATCTGCTTCGTAGCGTTCATCTGGAAGAAGCTTTCAAGTTTTTTTCTTCTATGTGGTGCCACTTGTGAGGAGCTGCAAGAGTCTAAACGATCTGCTTCCGTTTTTTGTACAAGTGGTGACAATATTTTCTGCTTACATTTTTTCACGAAATTTGGGTCTGATAAATGCACCATCGAAAGTTTGTGAAAAGTTTCGTTGTACTCCATTTGTTGGCTTATTTACATGCAATTCTTTTTGCACCCGGAAACATCCTTTGGAAGAAATAGTTGACATGCGTTCGGCCACTTTGGAACAGCCGGGTATGGAAACAGAACAAGTGTGGTCTAGGGGTGTCCAGATCATGAGGACTCTTGACAAACCCATAGAAGCAATAAATCATCAGTTGCAAGGCCGGCACCCAACTTGTTTAGCTTTTTATTCAATGCAGTCGTTACTCCTGCAAAATGGGCAGCACCTAATGGGAAAACATTGAACAGGCCGAAAGGTCCTTTTTCAATTTGTGCTCGTCTCTCGTGGCTTCTATCATTGCCCGTTGCCGGCAGTTGGCGCAATGGCCACTGAAGTAGAGCGAGGGAAGTTGCCTTCGTTGCATCCACAGCCACGAAAGGGTTGCAGGGAAAAACTCGACTCGTAACGGCCTAACCAATTAGGCGCACCTTGCATTGCTTCTCGTGTTATGTAAAGCGAGCAGCTGTACCAGTGACTCTGTCATTACTGTTGTATCGGTGCATTATTTAGGTCACTTTGAACGCAACCTTCTCAACTACACAAACCAGACTGTGTGCGTTTACCAATGTTTGTCGGCGCAGTAGAAGGACACAGTAGGTTGCCTTTCCATCACATCCTCGAAGAAGGCTAAGCCTCTGGAAGCTCACTTATGCCGACACACTGCCGCGGGTTTTGAACGTGGTGGGTACTAATCGGGGCAAACCATTTTGAAGCTAATGCTTGCCTGCTCAAACCCGAAGACATTGTATGTTGAGCCGACTCATGGAACAGAACAAACACGTTTTCGGTTACCATATTTGATTACAGTGGCGACTAAGGTTCCTGGAGTCGTGAATAGGTTGCATGTTTCTATGAAATTTCCTCGCAGGTGCGTCTAATACAATGGTGCAGCCTTTATGCTCCTTTTTTTTATGAGTATGAACCTTAACTGTGCATGATGTAGGCCGTATCAACATTTACGACAAAGAAGGACTGGTAGGGTACCTGCAGGCGGCCCACTCTTGTGGCGTTTCAAAGCGTGGCGGCTAAGGTCCGCAGCTGCGGTTTCTCCGTGCGGACCTTACGAAGTGCGACTTGCACAAAGGTGCGACATATATATATAAACTTATTCGTGAAAATGACTTTATGGGGGGGGGGGGCGACAACTTACAGAACAATGCAACTTACTAACTAGAAAATGTGGCACACAACTCCAGCGCGGCATGGCAAAATGAGCATACTCAACTATATTGTCTCCTTTTCTTTCCCGCTCCTCTGGCGCTCTCTTTCTCATTTGTTTTCTCAAGACCGCCGATGTCGCCGCTTACGATTTGCCGCGCTCTACTCCCGCCTTTAATGCCCCGTGCCATAGGGTCTCCAACTGGGTTAGGTTCCCAGGAACTCGGGGGTTCCCAGAGTGCCCCCAGGGTTTCTCAGAGCTCCAAAATTTCCTCGACCATCCTTATGTTCTCTTGCAGGTTAAGGAAAGTGTGACAAGCTCTCCCACAAAGCCCTCCTCCCTTTCCACTTTAGCAGAGCGGACGCTGGAAGAGGAAGCCATCAATCTTGGCAAGCAGAGAGCTTTGTGGGAGGGGCTTGTCTCGCTCTTTAACCTGAAATAGACTACCGTAGAATTCGAGCAAGCGCCACCTGTCACGCAAGTCAAAATTGCCTGCAAAGTGGGGGGGGGGGGCGCTATCCGGAACGGCTCCAAAATTCAAAATGGCGACGACAAAATTCCTCGCAGAAAAAGAAAAAAAAGCGCAGTGCACACAGATTTAACATTTTATTTATCTCTGAGGACAGACTTTATTAGGCCAAAGATTTGTCACTGCTATGTTAATCACTTTCAAAACCATCAAAGGACTCTCAGAGTCGGCGCGCAAGAAAAAGTTCGCAGCATTCACACGATGTTTCCCAACTGCATGCCGTTAGCTATTTTGACAGCTTCTTCAGAAAGAAGCCGGTTGCTAATAGCTCATTCTGTACTTCTTTCAGCGCTCAGGTATTAAAAAGAGCGCGTCGCTCACGTATTCACACTGAACACCGGCGCGTTGTTACTTAGCTTTGGTCGAACTTTGGCTTTCCCGTGGTTTGACTGTAGCAAGTTGTCAAAATTATTGTCCCATCCCCGTATCCGGTCGAGCTTGATGTGTCGAGATGTCTGGTGTACATCTTTCCCGTTTTCACAATGCCATTGGACGACCTCGATTTCCTTTGCCACTGTGTAGAATGCATAGCCGACCTGACACCCCCAAAACAAAGAGACAATGGCGCGTAGTGACCGGGCTGATACGGGCTGCAAAGTAGGATTGGATTGGATTGAATTCTTGGACTGAACTTCACAGGCCAGTGTTGCCTAGGCGCGGTCAGCGCGGTCGTGATACGGGTGCGGGAGCGGGAGGAGGGCGCTTGCCCGGAACAGCGCGGAAATGTGAAGTTAGCGGTGAAGTTGGGGGGGGGGGGCTCTTGCACGGGTGGGGGCGCTTGCTCGGGATTCTACGGTAGAGCACTGAGCGAAGAAATTTTTCAGTTCATTTAGAAGATCTGAGCCATCCATTGATGTATGGCTATGAGCCAGGGGGGGGGGGGGGGGAGGGGGGGGGGGAGAGATGGGAGCAGAGCGTGGCAAATCCTGAGCGCCGACATCGGTGGTCTGGAGAGAAAGGAGGAGAAAGGGAGCGACAGAAGAGCAGTAAAAGGAAGCAGACGAAAGGTTAGGTGTGTTTGCCTTGCTACGACGAGTTGAAGTTGCTCGAGCGCTTGTCAACTTTATTTACTTTTATACAATGCGCGATTCCAGTGTTTTCGCGCAAAGTAAGCTAGAAAAGAGCTGAGTACAGACCTTGCAGGCAATGTTTTGCTGCTACGCACCGCTGTTCCGAAGCGGCCTGAACGTATGGGACCCTTTTCCTCTAGATGATTTTATTAAAATCTCTATTCTATGAACCATACACTCCCTAGTGTGCATATTATTGTTTACAGGTGTTTTCGCGCAAAGTAAGCTAGAAAAGAGCTGAGTACAGACCTTGCAGGCAATGTTTTGCTGCTACGCACCGCTGTTCTGAAGCGGCCTGAACGTATGGGACCCTTTTCCTCTAGATGATTTTATTAAAATCTCTATTCTATGAACCATACACTCCCTAGTGTGCACATTATTGTTTACAGTGTCTGTGGGCTCCTTCACTGCTTTATGGCATCAATACTGAGATCAGGAGGTGTCCCTGATCTCAGTATTGATCTCGGTATTGACACAACAAAACATTTTAAGAGATAGAATGCATACAAAGTAAAGCCGCTCGGCTTATTTTCAATCACCATCGGTCCACGGACCCTCCCGAATGAAGTCAGAATCAAACCTTCTGCCCATAAGTGTCGGGGTGATGTTGACTTGAATGAAATTATTTAATTACCCGCTATACGGTCATTAGTTCATTAATATTCACAAATATATAACATAGGCAAATTATGGTAATGCAATCAGATCGAAACGCAGCAGATTCATCGTGCCTCGTTGTTTTAATGCGGACTCTTTTAGGAACCCTTTTCTTTTGTTAGATATATCGAAGAATAAGACTGTCTATTGAGGAATTTTGCAAATAGCACAAATGTGTCCGCTCTTAGTGATATTTCTCAAGACTGCACCTTTACTTTTTACGTGTGTGCCGTGTTGCTTTGGCCTCGCTGGCACCACGTTCAAAATAACATAAATATATAAAAATAAACAATAGATTACGATGGAAGAGTCCAAGAACCCCGGCCCTGCATGCAGGTGCCGCTACTGCTCGTACTCGAGCAACAAGACGACGAGCGTGACGAACCACGAGCGCACGCACACGGGGGAGAAGCCGTTCCCGTGCGAGGTGTGCGGCAAGGCGTTTGCACTCAAGATGAACCTGACCACCCACCAGCGCATCCACGTGGGCGAGAAACCCTTTGAGTGTGACACGTGCGGCCGCCGCTTCGGCTACTCCTCCCACCTGACGCGCCACAAGCGCACCCACACGAGGGGACTGCCCCTACGTGTGCCAGGACTGCGGCCGGGCCTTCATCCAGAAGGGGAACCTGGACACCCACAGCCTCGTGCACGCCCGCCCTTTCTCCTAGTCGTCGCTCGCGTCGTGTTTCAATCGGCTGCCCGGCTGCCAAGGACTGGCCTTGCCAACGCCATCTACGCTTCGCTTTGAGTCCAGGTGCAGCCAACGCTACGCGCCGACACGACCGATCGGACAACATCAAAAGCGAACCGTCGTGCTGTCTTTTTGTACGTGTTTTATCATGGCCGAACCAGTCGTAAACAAAAAAAAGGCCTAGCGACTCGCGCTTTCGACGCCGCTCGATCGGTTCGGATTACCTCGCAGCATCGGCTGTGTCTGGACTTACAGCCCGAGGTACAAAACGTTTTTCCGGAAGGTAGAAAAATGTTCCTTGTCACCCTTCCCATTTGCCCTCTCCCACTACTATCTTGATCGTGGGAAAATCCTTTCGTTGTTGCATCTTGGGGCTGGATAAGCCGGGATAAGATCCCGGCTTATCTGGCTTCAACAAAGGAGTCCCCCTCCGTCAAGATAGCATTGTTAAAGGGGGAAATGGGAAGGGTGGTGAGGAGGATTTCCCAAGCTCGCGGAAAACCTTTTTGTACGTCGGGCTTTAAGCTGAAACGAAGTATAAACGACAAGGCCTGCGCAGTGCATCGCCATTAGCACGTCCCGAACCCGAGTGGCAAACCTGCCAGGCCTCGACGGGAGCGCGTGTCAAAGCGGCAGGTGCGCACGTCTCAACATTGCCACCTCCTATACACCTTTTCCGCAAGGGCACAGCCACCTTGAATGTCGTCACTTCTGGTATGCGATAAAACATAGTTTTGATCTCTCCACACCGCTGGAAGGTGTTTAGGAAAAATGCGTGATTGTCGCACATTCTTGTTTCACCTCACCTATATTTTCTCGCATTATCCAGGTTGAAATGTTTTATTATTTTTTTGTACCGCATACCAGATAGGGAACCCACGTGACTGAGAACGACAGGAAAGAGAAAACATCTATAGTCGCCGGCAGGGTGAGAACAGCAGGGTGTCTTTTCAAACGCCTGGGCACGGCAAAGGCAGCACACGCTCGCTGCCTTTTGCCGTGCTTTGGCACACGCTCGGGGTGTGCGAGACGCTGAGGCGTCATTGAAGTGAAAAAGCTCATGTTGGAGGTAAGACAAAGGAAGGACCTCCCTGTTGTTCTCATCCTGTTGGCGACTGCAGAGATGACGTTAGAAGGCGAAAGGCACGGACCTCATCTTCTGGCTGGTATTGGCTTAGCCCGTCTGGCGGTGTACCTTGTTGGCTGTTGGTCGGACGCTCAGGGAGTGTGTTTGTGGAACCCTTTTTTTGGCTGCGGCTATTTTCCCTGGAATTCTAGGTTTTGCTGAAACGACCGTTAATGTGCAAGCTGAATAGCGAAAACACTCGGAGACTACGTGAAAGTAGTTTGGAAGATGACCTGGAGTTCCAAATACTTTGATTCAGCGTGCAGCAGTATTAGGGCCAAGGCTAGAACAAATGTCTTGCTTTGGATAGCACTTCAGCTACTCGAGTGAGGGGGCTTCTTAGGGCTAGGAATGTGCCTGTAGCCTTGGTCCTACTGCTTTACTGTTAAGTGGAACAAATTGAGTGGCTGTCGCAGTGCGATCATACAAGTGACAATCTGAAAGCCACCGTCCCACTCTCAAGGCTTTCAGTGACATGCTGAACGAGATACTGGCATACTCTACCTCACAAGTCGTCTTCAGCAAAGGCACAGATGCGAGCCTGTGGTTTCTCAAGATGCTTTCTAAGTGCGAGTGCTCGTGCACACAACTAATTCCACTGAGTCGCTCTCTCGTGCCCTTGCCTTTGCCGGCATTGAAGGCGGGTTGTGAGATAGAGTAAGCTTTGTATTGTAGGTAAAGAATGTTTGTCTGTTTTTGTGTTGTCGGCACTCCTGAAAATCAAGATGGAAATGGTCACATGCAGAAATATTTCCACACTATTTTTTGAAAGACAAGTCACGTGAGTTTATCTGTCACTGAGAATTTTTTTTTTTAAAGTGGTTTGTCATGCCAGGTTTGAAATATGAGCTTAGTTGTTTTGCTATGTATGTTTTTTTTTTTCAATGTAGAAGAACACATGCCTCAAACCTTGTCGTGCGGCTACCCTGGATCTTGTAGATCTTGTCTGAGCCTTGTGTGCAACTTTTGCTGTATGCAAAAAAAAGTGGCATGTGGCCACTTGCAAATTTTTCCATCTTCATACACGGTTCCATCATACAACAGTATACCAAGTGAAACTTGTTCCACTGAATGCTTGCTTTGTCGGATGTTTGACCCTTTGGGGTCATTTGTCAGGTATCTCCCAACAAATAAATATTCCCATTCTCCTTTGCGGTCAAGCGTCGGGCGCCTCCTGACAATTGCAACTTGCGCCATCCCTTGTCGAGTACGTAAACTATGCATACTTAATTTTTTTTGTTTGTCCAACAAATGCCTTAGAGGCGCGACACATTGTTTTTGTTAGATGCACAGACGGGCATTTTGCTACACTTTTGGGTGTTCAAGATGGCAGCATTTACTCCGTTCGCGTTTTACGGACTGTGCAGTCTAGAGACGGCAGCTGCAGTGACAGGAAAGTCAAAAGGCAAAGACATGAAAATGTTTTCTACTGTAAAACCTGCACTTGACACCATGGCTTGCACCCCGGCATTTGCTTTGAAAAGTATCATACACTGTGCATTTACCGCTAGTATAGTTCAATAATTCAAATGAAAACATTCAAGACAATGCAGATATTTCAAATGGAACATATTGATCATGGTATATTAAAGAGTTGAATTTCAAGTCACTCATTGATTTGATCTTTTTTCGCTTACATAAATTCTCACTGAAGGGCCTACAAAAGTAAAACTCGCATGACCGCAATGGGTTTAAAGGAGCTGTGCAACAATTTCAGGGCTTTGCTTAAATAATTGCAGAAGTTGATGCCTGATACTTGTGAAGTGAGCTACAGAAAACAGATTTTGTCTGGATACCCTAGTTTTTATTTAAAAAAATGATAAAGATCCAGGTTTTTGCCACCTCTCAACTCGTACATCGTCTTCCGGGTCCACGTGCGCTGTGACGGGTAGGCGCGGGGCTCCGGTAAAGTTCTCTCTCTAGAGCCATCAGTGAGCAGCAAGAACTCATCTGCTCGCGACGGCGTGGCCACGTGCTGGCGGGCGCAGCGAGACAATATGGTGAAAGGAGGAAAGCCTCATCCGGGTCCGGCTATACCCGTCCGTCAGCGTGATCCCTTCTAAGACGCGTGATGGCACACGTCAGTTTCCGCTGATAACTCCCTAGATTTGGAAATCCTGTTTGAAGTGTCATCCTTCTTGCCCGCTGCGGTTGTGTTTTTAACTGCTGTTGCAAGACGTGCCGCAGCAAGCATAGTCCAGACTTCATACACTGGGTTTTTATATGGTAACCACGAGTCCCCAAAAGTGTTTTAGATTAACGGAGCAGTTCTATATAAGCAGGCAGTGTTTTTCTTTTCTGCACAACCTACCAGATGACACAAATGAAAAAAATTCCCAGTATTGGGAAATTATTGCTTTATTGACAGCCTACTTATATTCTGACATCATTCCAAACCGGTCATCAGACTTTCTCAATATCCCAGGCAGCACAGCTTCCTCAGGTGCTGTGCAGAATTGCTGAGCTGCAGCTATCGGTGATTCATATTCCTAACCCACTCGCTGACAGCCATTGCTTTCTTCATCAACCTTTAGGCGCACCAGCGGACCATGTCTGCGTGCTCGGCCGTGCACAGGGTACATCGAGTAGCAGTGACACTGCCATAGCTGTTGCTCCCGCAGGTATTTCAGTGCCCCTAAGGCTACAGCCATCAAAACTGTTTACCGTAATAATTAGCATTTTATGCTTTCGATAAATATAGATAAAAACCGAAAAATAGGCAAAGTTGGAATTGTCCTTTAATAATAAATACCCCAAGCTTCACGAAAATTTTTAACTATTACTTTATTTTCTGGTGATCGTGAGCACAGCCCCGCCTGAATTGTCCACAAGGCTGCATTTTTTTTCGGGAACCAGACCCCTTATCTCATTTCCTTCTCATCGCTACAGGGACATTTTTTATGTGTCCGTATTACGAGCATATTTCCTGACAGTTGGGGAATCCTACAACTACGTCTCCTCATACCCAACATAACCCTGAGAAACGACAATAGATTTTTGTCCGACATCAAATATTGACACCAGAAAACACTAAATCAGCGAGTATAAATAAAAACCGACAAAAAGTCAAAATAGAAGAAACAATTACTCCCCTTAAAACATGGAACCCTATTTATAATCTATCCGTTAACAGCCTTTGTTCTTCTCGTCCGCCTTTATCTAGACGACACTATGGCCCTTGGGCCCATGTTGAGCCTACCACTCGCACTTGGCAGTCTGAGTAGCTTGTAGAGCTTCGTAGTTGACCAGCTCAGGTAATGTGCAGAATGCCAAGCTGCAGCTTTTGACTTTACTTATCTGTTTGCCGTCAACCTCTATCTAGGTGCACCAGTGGCCCACGAATGTGAGCTCGCACCAGGCTACAGCAAGTGGCAGCGACACGCTGCGCTGTTGCCTCTTCGGGTACTTTAGGGCACATCAGGTTGCAGCCATCAACTATGCCCCGTTATAGTCTATCCGTTGACGACCCTTGTTCACCTCATCCGCCCTTATCTAGATGAGCCTATGGCCATGGGGTCCATACTGGGTCTACCGCCCGAAAACTTGCAAGTGGGAGTTGCATGTACATCTTCAGCGACACAGCAACAGGCGGTTCCCAGTCAGGTGTCATACAAAATGTTGGGCTGCAGCCATCGGTGGTCCACCTTTTTAATCTACTTGGCATCAGTTTTCTTGCCCTGTCAACCTTTATCTAGATGGGGCTGTAATCTGTGGAGCCCCGCACGGTGGTGGGCAGGGGATAGCAAATGGCAGTGGTGCCTGTAGCTTACTCACAGCAGCAGACAGTGCCTACTTGGGTACTTGAGAGAAAGTGTCCTATTGCAGTCATTAGTTAACAGTGATTCGAATAACTTGCTGACGACTTTTTCTCGCTTCATGAACCTTTACCTAGATGTACCAGTGGTGCAAGGATCAGTGTTTGGTCTTATGCAGGCATTAATAAGTGACAGTGATGCCTGCAGCTTCATAACTGAAACAGGAACGAACGGGGCTCATTCAGGTACTTGAGAGATATTGTCAGGCTGAAGTCATTGACAATCTACCATTCCAGCACATCCGCCTCATAAGAACTGCTTCCTTTATATTATATTTCTTTAGAGGAACCGACTGTCGAGCAAAGTGGCTGCAGTGAATGTGATTTAGACACACTGGAAACATGTATGAACTGTTTTCTAGAGGGCAAAGCACAGAGTACAGTTGCAGGTATGTGATAAACCATGTATTACCTTGAAGCGTGGCTGTTATGAACATTTCCTAACAGGGTTTGTAATTTATCAGCAACAAAATAGCTTCCCTTGTCGGTGAGCCTGATGCCAGTTGCCCTGCATGCCAGTGCGACCCACTAAGAATGTGCCTAGATTGTTTCTGCAACCAACAAGACCTAGAATAGTGTATCGTCTAGTATTGCCGATAAGACATGACGAGCCGGGTGTGGGGGAGCAAGGAACCAGAACCTCTTCTTCTTTATTTTCCACCCTCTCTCGGTCCGCTTTATGCAGCACGCGCAAGATACGATACATCCCCCTTCTTTTGTGGTCAAAACAAAAATAAGAGAACACACAAGAACAGTTCAAACTAGGTTAAGAAACGCAACAACAGTTCATGGTTCTTGAACAAAGTCCCGGTCGTAACTCAACCGGCGCGGGGGTCTGTGTTGCCTGAGCGACCTTCTTGGAGCTGCTGTTGGTGACGTGATTCTAGGAGCAGTAGCCATCAAAGCACTATTCGCTGTTTGCGCTTGGTTAGCGGATTCCGATGGGTAGCGGCGTGGTGGAGTGACGTCTCGATGTGTGTCGTCTTCGCTGTCGTCATCTTCGTCAAAGCGGAATGCCTCCTTGGTAGCGAGCAAGTGCTGGCGATTGCGGCGCAGCAGTTTCCCTTCCGCCGTGATGACGTTGTACGATCGGGGATGCCCAGAAGGTCTCAGGACTTGCGCTTTCGTGGTCCAGGCACCCTTCTTGACTCGAACGGCATCTCCTGGGTTGAGATGTGGAAGCGGCCCCCTGGAATGGACCGTTTGGCGATGCTTGCGTACTTGGTGACCAGGGCCGACATGGGCGTCTGGCAACGATGTTCGCAGCCTTCTCCCTTGAAGTACCTCGGCAGGTGCTGGACCCGATTCTTGTGGAGTGGTCCTATAAGCAAGAAGTCCCAGCCAAAAATCTTCGTTAGTTTCGCTGGTTTTCTTTAAAATTCGTTTAACCACCTGTACACCCTTTTCTGCTAGACCGTTCGATCGTGGGAACCCTGGACTAGATGTGACGTGTTTGAAGTCGTACGTTCTGGAGAACAACGCGAAGTCGTGACTAGAAAATTGTGGGCCATTGTCAGAACAGACCTCCACCGGTATGCCAAACCTTGCAAAGATCGCACTTGTTGCCTCAATGACAGTCTTTGCAGAAGTATCTCTGAGTAACTCGACCTCCGGAAAGTTAGATAGAGCGTCGTATACGCATAAGTACGACTTTCCTCCGTGCTCGAAGATGTCTATTCCTACGCGGTACCACGGTTGGTCTGGCACAGGACGCATCGTCAAGGGCTCTCGTGGTTGACTATATGCGTGCTTTCTGCATACAGAACACCTCTGCACGAACGCTTCTATGTCTGAATTCATTCCGTGCCAGTACACAAGGCGTCGCGCCCTTGCTTTGCACTTATTGACGCCCATATGTCCTTGATGAATTCTTTTCAACATTTCCCGTCTCATGCTGTCCGGAATTACGACTTTGCACCCTTTCATGAGGACTCCCTTGACTTCTGAGAGCTCTCCATCAAACGATTTCCACTTACCCTCGATTGGTTTTCCAGTTTCGAGGTCTTTTAGGACCTTTTTTAGAGATTTGTCCAGGCTCGTTTCTGTAGCCAACTGGTTCCACGTGGCATCGCTTATCAGTGAAGAGACAATACTTACAGCGTGTACTTCGACATCATCGGTGTCGACGCCACCCGAGTCACTTTTGGTCGTCGCCCGTGATAGCATGTCGGCCAGGATGAGTTGCTTTCCTGGAACATATTTCATTTCAATGTCGTAGCGCAGCAGCCGTAAAAAAACGTTGCAACCTTGGCGGCATGTCGCCGATCGCTTTCTGTGATATAGCAATTAAAGGACGATGATCCGTTTCAACGATAATCCTCCGGCCGTACACAAAGTGGTTAAATCTTTCACATCCAAACACGACGGCCATCGTTTCCTTTTCTATCTGCGAATAGCGCTGCTGCGTGTCTGTGAGCGTTCGCGAAGCATACGCTACCGGCTTCCACGTGCCGTCGTGACTCTGCATCAACGCCGCACCGATTCCGTTTTGCGACGCATCACATGAAACCTTTGTTGGTCTAGAGGGGTCGAATATTGATAGTAGCGGCTGCTTGCTCAGACTTTCACACAACTGCTTCCATTCAGCAGCATGATTGGCCGTCCATTCAAAAACAGAATCTTGCTTGATCAAGCTTCTAAGGAGTGTTGTCCTCTGAGATAAAGACGGTAGGAACTTGCTGAAATAATTAACAACGCCTAGCAATCTTTGAACCGCGAGCTTGTCCGCTGGCGCCGGTAGCTCCGTCACGCATTTGATCAGGGACGGGCATGGCCTTATGCCTTCTTCGTCGATAACGTCTCCGAGGAACTCGATTTTCTCGACGCCGATAGCGCATTTATTTGGATTGAAAGTCAGTCCGGCGCGTTCGGCTGCTCGCAGCACTGAGGTTAGGCGTTCGTCGTGCTCTCGTCTTGACGAGCCCCACACTAGTATATCGTCGACGTATACTCTGACGCCAGGAAGTGCTTCAAAAATTTCGTTTAGAGTTTTCTGGAAAACTTCGGAAGCAGACGATATACCGAAAGGTAGTCGTAGGTAGCGGTAGCGGCCAAAGGGCGTTGCGAAGGTGCAAATCCTGGACGTCTGGTCATCCAAAGGGATTTGATGGAATCCTGAATTCGCATCGAGGCGCGTGAACACTCTTGCTCCTGACAGCTCGGCTTCTATATCTTCCCGCCGCGGCATGATGTAATGTTCCCTTTTTATGCATTCGTTTATTTTCCTGGGGTCGATGCATACCCGTATCTTTCCGTCCTTCTTTCGAACAATGACAAGTGGACTTACCCAATCTGTGGGCTCGGTGACCTTCACCACGACGCCTGCGCGCTCCATGCGTTCCAGTTCCTCGCGGAGTGGTTCTTGCAGGGCTAGCGGTACGCGTCGCGCCGTTTGGACCACTGGTGTGGTTCCGTCCCGCAGAACCATTCGGTAGACTCGCTGGACGCAGCCGGTGCCAGTGAACAGATGGCGAAAATCTTCGACGATTTCTTCGGAGTTGCTCCTCGTCACGCTTTGTACTCGAGACAGCAGCGCAAGGTGCTCGCTGGCTTGTAGCCCGAGGATGGCTTGGTGTCCCTTGCGTACTACAAAGAAGTCGAGGACAGCAGTTCGGTCGTCCAGTGCCACTTCTGCTCGCATAACACCCACATGCTTAATTACGCCGCCGCCATAAGAACGCAATACTGCACTGCTGGGCTTCAGTGGCGGCTTTGGATGCATTTTGCAATATGTTCCAAAGGGCAGTAAGTTAGCCTGTGCTCCTGTGTCGACCTTCAGCTCAACTGACAAGTTCTTTACTCGTGCTTGAACTATCCAGTCACGCTGGTTCATGGCGCCTCGCGACGACACGTCCAGAACCTCGAAGTCGTCTTCGGAGTCTTGAAGCTCGCCGACCTGAGTGGACGTTCTGCAGCACTTGGCGAAGTGATTCTGCTTTTGGCACTTTTTGCAGGTCAGCCCGAATGCTGGGCAGCTTCGAGGCGCGTGCGTCCGTCCGCACTTGCCACAGTTGAAGAGCTTGGGCTGCTTTTTGTCATAGCTCACGCTTGTCTTGTGGATTGGATCCACTTGCTTCTGCTCCCTGGCCCAGACTTTTTTGTGTGCTTCTGATACTTCAGCCGCCTTGCAGACTTGTTCGGCTTTTTGTAAGGTCAAACTGTTGTCCCTGAGTAGCTTTTGTTGAACCTTGTCGTCGTTCGTTCCGTAAACAATTTGGTCCCTTATCATAGAGTCCATTTGCGCATCAAAGTTGCACAGTCGTGCCTGCTTCTTCAGCTCTCTCAAGAAGTGTTCGAAAGGCTCACCCGGGGCTTGTACCTTGTTCCGAAACACGTAGCGTTCATGCACTTCGTTGTGCTGAGCGGCGCAGTACTCTTCAAATTTCTTGACGACAGTAGCATAGTC
>JAZHYW010036474.1:0-13471 GCA_037355805.1 Ixodes ricinus
TCTTCAAGTCGAACAGAGTGTTGATGTAAGAGGCTTGAAAAATCGCCTGGGTCCTGACTGTTTTGAGAGGATACATCATCGTTAGGTTGAGTTGTCGGCGGAATGTTGGCTGGTTTGGGTAGCATAATGCCAGCAGAACCACCGAAGGGGATAAGCGCGGTTCGAACAGGCCCGGAATACGGAACCCGGGCCAGCCCGGACGCCGGAACCCGTAATGACGTAACCACTTCCGGCGTCCGTTTACGGGTGACGACGTCACGGTTCGGTTTGAGCGGCGCGCGGACGGGCCCCGGTATACGGGAGCTGACGTCACGGCGGCTTCCCAGCCAACCAATCAACGGCTGTCGTCAAGCGGGGTCGTCACCGCTTGCGCGGGCGCACTCCGTCTAGAGCGGCACTGGCGCCCAGTTTCGTCGCTTTGGCAGCTTCGGTTCGAGATGGCGTCGTCTCGGCAGGATCCCGGCTACGAAGCTCGAATTGCCTCATTTATGAACCTTTGTGTAATGAGGTACGTCACAAATGCCAGAACTATCAACTGGCGTCGGCTGACAACTTTCGCGGCTGCGTGTGAGCAGTACCTGCGGAGCGTGAAGAAAAATGACCGCATCTCCACGTGGTGAATGATGTTGATTGGGGCGAAGCTCGGGTGGTGCTGATGATACTGATTTTGGTCATAGGTATTGCTGCTTGCTGTCGGCGTTGACGCTTTGCCGCCGCTTCCCGAGCTCTCAACTCCGGGTCCGCTTGGCGTTTTTGACGCTGTGCAGCAGCTTCTCGCGCCCTGGTCTCCGGAGCAGCTTGCTGTCTACGTAGACGCTGAGGCGCTGCATGCCGAGCTTTTCGGTCCTTTTCATTCATGGCAGTAGGAGAATGTGTGGTTTTCTTCTTTTTCTTTTTTTAAGCAGACAGATGGGATGGCATCTCAGAACCCCCTACTCTTTTTTTTTCTTCTTTTTCTTTTTCATAATTTTTTTTCATCTTTTTTTTTCCAATTTTTTTTGCCCTACACGAGCACGTGAGCATGTGCTCACGTGCTCGTGAGCACGTGATCTCACGAGCAGAAGCACGAGCACCCGACGCCGGCCTACGGCGGACGGACATACGGACATGGCTAGCCCCTAAGGAGCTTCGCCCCTAAAACAAGAAGCGAAAGGCCGTCCGCGAGCTCCTGAGGTCTCGCAAAACGCTCGGCGAGTATGCCACCATCGTGAGACAGATGTACGAATACCCCGACGGCCGGGACTTCTTCGAGGGCTTTTGAATGTCACGAGCCAGGTAGCGTGTGCTGCTTTTTATTTTTGATTATTTTCATGTTATATATCAAGTGGCGTTCCACATGGGCCCGCGCGTCGCTCGCAGGATTACTCACGCGGAGCGTGCGCCTCCCGCAGTGAAACCCCGTTTATATCATTTTTTAACGCGGCAGGATCGCGACAGAAGCTTTCGTAACAGTCACACGCTTGTCATATCATACTGCGTCTGTGCGATTAAAAAATAGCAATGGCATGCACATGTGCAGCTCATACGACACACTCTTTCTCTGTTCACTAAATCTGATCACGGTGTTGTGCTCCTTTGAGTGCATGTATCACGGAAGCCCGTTTTGTTTCATTGTCCTTTGTGCTAGTTAGGATGTGTGCTTACAACATGCTGTTTGTGAGTGAATTCTGCACGAAAGCTCGCGCTGCCAGAACCCATTTGTCTTGGGTTTGATCCCCACCCCTGCCCGTTTCGATCTGGATGAGCATCGTACCAGCAGACGTTCGTGTTTCACTACTGCGTGATGGGTGTTAAAGACCGTAGGCCAGCGGTCGTACAGCACTGCCTCAGAAACTCTCATCTACAGCGCTTATGGGGTATCCACACGAAGGAGAAATCCGCCACTTTCCTCTGCGGAGCGCGCATCACGTGAGACATACGTCATCCCCTTTTGACGCCTCGCGGCGCTGTTCTCCTCCGTGGTGGAGGCGCGGAGGCTTCGTGCTGTCAGCACGAAAGCTCCGCAGGTGCACGCGGCGGAGCCGGGGACGGAGTTTCCTGTTGTTGACGTCACGAAATCCGTCCGCGGAGTTCTCCTTCGTGTGGATACCCCTTACCGGTGTCGTTGACTTTTTAACCTTTTAAGTGCCGGATGTAGCTCACACGCACAAAGGTTGCAGCCAGGCACGCAGTCAGGATTTTCTTTTTTTGGAGGGGGAGCCGCTTATGACAAAATATTAGAGGGAGGGGGATAGGAGGCCCAGCAAAATGGAACATTTTGGGGGGGGAAGGCCGGGCCCCCGCCCCCTGGCTTCGTGCCCGGTTGCAGCCTGTCAGGTTTGAGCCTTTCTACTCCTGCTCACTTTTTTACTGTATCACAGTGACCTGTAGTCTCTCAAGTTATGGGCAGCGTTCCTGGCGAGCCATACGGGCTATTAGGTATTGTTCCCGCTCGGTGACATCACGCGTAAATTTGTGAACGAAAACATCAAGAGAAGAAGCTGCAAGAAGCGTCCCTCAGATTTTGAACGGACGCTGAAGGTGCGAGCGGCATTCTTGTTTTGTTGGTTTAAATTTGTTTACTTTCCTCGAAGGCTGTCTTACTCCGCATGAACAGGCACCCACACACAGCTGCCTGAAAGCGTCCACACTACCAAGTAACTACTGCCACATAACAATATTGAATTGCATTTATTTGAGTAGGTGCGCCTATACTCAGATTCCTGCCGTCTTGCAAGAACCAACGTCTCAGCTGAGGTGGTGGTTCTAGCAAGCTTGCCGGCTTCAGGTAAAGCTCTTACACAGTGGGCTTTGTATGTCAACAGTTGACGTGTGTCTGCGAGTTTTTCATTCCCATATTGCATGCAGCTGATGGGTGGACTATTAGTCTCTAGAGCAGTTAATGCAACACTCATTTGTATTTCTAGATTTGACCGTCTCCTGGCTCCTCGTTGCTCCATTGTTGAGCAAGCAGGCTACCAACGCAGATAACACCATCTACTGCAGGGGAAAGGCTATGCGCCTTTCTACGGTAAGACCATCTGGTATTTCTCACTGAAATCTTTAATTTGAACAGTCTCTATATGATGCTCAACCATAGGTGTCACCCACGCTTTGTTACCTCGCTAACCCAGAACAGCATCCTCCCACACAATTAAACTATGCTCTACTGCATATTTCTGGTTGTGGTGCGCTTAACAAAGGGATTGGAGCCTTTAAAGAAGTACTGAAACGACAATTGAAATATACCTCTGTTATGTTCAAAAATAGGATCAATATGATCAATAATATTCTTAAATGGTATGGATGTTATAAATAAGTGTTTGTGTTTTGAATGGATGGCTATATTTCTCACCCTAAACGGCCCATTTGGGCAAACGATTGAAAATCAGCCATCAGGAATTACAATGCCTCTCGGGATATTTGGCGCGTTTGTGGCGTCACTTGTTCTAAAATGGGAAAGGATATGACAGGGATTCCATGGTTATAAGCTTTGTCACTTGAGTGGCGTCGACATAGTTTTTCGGAGTTTATTTTTTATCACAAATGCAAAGTCTGAGATTTTCGGATTTTCCGTGGAAGCAAACGAAAGGTAGAAAACATTGCAGATTTAGTAAGGCAGCCTTCTCATAGGCGAGGCGTATTCCACTGCTGTCGTTGGGAGTCTAGCCCATTCTGCTCATAGGTCAAAGACATACTTTCTGTGACATATACGAATGGAAGTTGGACATAAAAAGGAAGAGAAAATGTAAAACTTGTCCAAGGATTCGAGGAAAATATAAAAAACCGGTCGGGTTTCTACAACCGGCAGTCCCTAAATCCAGAGTTTCTCGGATAAATCCGATTCCGCAAAATTTTTACCGGCGAGTGTTTTCTGAATTTTATCGGATTTATCTGAAAACGCACAGCCCTACTCAGAATGTACAGGAAATCCATACTGCGTTTATTTGAGCACTTTGCAGAGCAGGAGACACATCGACGAGCGGAAACACACCGTCAACACCAGCCTCCTTAAAGCACAATTACAAAGTATATGCCACGTGACAACCTCTATTGCAATGGGCATATGGACTCTACTTTCTGTGGCGCCAATACGAAAAGTCGTGTACAATAATTAATAATAATATTAATAATAATTTTATTTCCACATACTGGAATAGGCACAGGTGGTGGTGTGCGCGGCTAGGCAGATAGGTGAAAAACCCTTACGCAGAGCGCCTGCCAGCCCGCCACCACATGTGAAGAAACATAACAGACATATATATGCACAAAATATACACAATACAGACAGTACATACAAAGGAAAGAAAAGAGGGTGGAAAACAGGTAAGGCATTATGACGAGGATGCCAGCTGCATCCCATACATCCTGGCCAGTGTAAGGTCCAGGTTGGGGGTATGTTTTCATGCAAAATGCATGTTTTCACGCATTTCATGCAAATGCAATGCAAAAAAAAAAAAAAATGTTGCGAGAGGCGCGCGGTTTATTTCGAAAGAGCGACCTTGAAGCGGTTTGACTGGTCTCTGCTTCTTTCCAGCCGCTGTCTCGTTTCAGTTGCTCAATGGCAGTGTCGGCGTCGGACGTGCGCCTCCTACAGTCTTTGCTTAGAGGAAAATCTGCGTTAAACATTGCGACTTCACCGTTTACTGCGATTGCACGGCATATGACTCCCTGGACGTACTCCAGCTTTGGGACTCTATAAACTGCTTCGCACTTGAACTACCCGACTCACGCATCGTTTTTCTCCTGATCTTCGCGCTACAAGGTGAGCAAACTAAAAGCCTCGCGCTTTCCTTGCTAATAAGACATTTTGTTTCAGCATTTGGTCATCGAGAGGGAGAAAAATCACCTCGGTCCGCCACGACACCCTTCTTGCACAGCAAGGTGAGCAGTCTAAAAGCCTAGCGTTCTCCTCGCTAATAGGATTTTTTTTGTTTCGCTATCTCTGAAAAGGTCACCGATACCTAGACGACCCGGATCATCTAGCCCCCTCGTCACCTAATCGTCGGATATCTACGAATATCGTCTAGCCATCTCATCCCCATCATGGTTACCTGTCACCTGTGCTCTCCCGACGACCGACAGCATTATTCCAGTGCAGACTCGCTACAAGTTCACTTAGCCTTGGTTCACAATGTGACTCACTCGCCATGCATTCCGTTTTACGAAAGAGTGTGCGCTCTTCGTAATTATGTGGCTCAGTACGAGTTACACTTACACGAAAGAGACACAGAGGCGTACGACGTGGCCACCTTTTTTAGGCAGCATACAGAGCATATGTCAAACGTGCTCAGATATTTCGGTCTGCCGCTGCGTTTTTTTGTGACACTCACCGTCGAGCTTGGACGTCTCCTTCCTGACGACGACATTGATGTGACTGTGCACTTTTTTCATAGTCAGGTCCAAACCGCATTTGTGGACGGTAATATCAGTAGTTCGATTCAGCGAGTTTGCACTGAAATAGCTGCCCGGTTGGAGCATTATCAGGAACAAGGCTCGGGATTCTTTCTTGTCGGGATCAAAGTTTGTACTATTAGTTTGGGACGATTCCTTCCTCCGACCGTTGGTTGCGAACATTTTTCTCTGCCGGAGCAACTTGCCTCAAAGCAATGCCTCGTCAGTGTCACTGAGGGTCTTCACGAATCTGAACGGGACATGTGCTTTGTGTTTGCGGTGCTCGCCGTTTTGCATCCTGCGAACAGGGCTTACAGAGGAAGAGCATCCTCGTATCGTGAACATATGTGCAAGTACCTGTTTCCGAAAACGTACCCTGTAACCTTCCCACAGGACGTGGAGGCCTTTGAGCGTAAAAATTGTGTCTCAGTGAACGTGTTTGGTTATGACAGCGAGAAAAACTTTGTCTACCCCCTGAAGGTAGTTGATGACGAGTTGGAGCAGCATGTCGATCTTCTCCTTGTTGAGAACCATTTTGTGGGCATTACAAACTTTGCGAGGCTTTTTTCCAATGCCAAAAGCCTACGCTTTCGTTGTAAGAGGTGTCTGACCGGGTTTCAGAGGCAAGAAACCCTGTCTGACCATCTCTCAATGTGCAGGGACAAGAAGCCGGGCAAAACCGTCTTCCCAAACAAGGGTGACGAACTGTACTTTCGGAGCACGCATGTCATGGAAGAGTTCCCTTTTATTGCGTTTACGACTTTGAAGCGATTCTGGAACCGACTCAGTCGACGGGCAATGTTTACGAGAATCACGTCCCCAGCTCTTTCTGTCTTCTCGTCATCCGCTCGAACGATTCGTCCATTGTTGAGGAATACCTCTATCGCGGACCCGACTGCGTAGAAAGATTCATTTTGATTCTCAACTTTCTAGCGAAGGAAATACCCCGATTGATCAGGTCGAGTGAAGTGCCTCTTGAAATGACTCAAGAAAACGAGGCTTCCCACGCGGACTCTTCCCGCTGTGTCATTTGCTACGAAAGCTTTAGCAAGAAAATGAAAACTCGCGACCACGACCACATGACGGGAGAGTATAGGCGGGCGCTTTGCTCCCAGTGTAACCTAAACCATCGAATCAACAAACATACCGTTCCACTCATAGCGCATAACCATTCCTACGACCTCAGTTTCTTTCTTGGCAAGCTTAATTTGTTCGAGTCCAAGGATATTAACGTACTCGGAAGCTCGTGCCAGAATTTTAAATTGTTAGAGATAGGCAACCTTCGCTTTATTGACAGCCTCGCATTTCTTAACGCAAGCCTGGAGACGCTCGTGCAAAATCTCCACTCTAAGGGCATAGAGCATTTTTGTTGCCTTCGGCAGTCCTTTCCCGAGCACGTCAACCTCCTTGCCCGCAAAGGAGTGTTTTGTTATAATTTTATTACAAGCTTTGAGAGTTACGAGGGTCAAAGCCTTCCGCCACGAGAGGCCTTTTTTAACAAGTTGACTGGGAACGGGGTGTGTGAAGAGGACTACCAACATGCACAGGTCGTTTTCGGTACCTTTGGTTTGAAGAACCTTGGAGAATACAGCGACCTTTACCTAAAGACGGACTGCCTCCTACTTGCCGATGTTTTCCAAAACTTTAGACGGTGGACGCTGGATACGTACGAAATTGAGGCTCTACATTTCGTATCGTTACCGTCCCTAAGCTTGTCGTGTGCGCTGAAACAGTCGAAAGTAAGACTGCAGCTAATTGACGATCCTGACACATATCTCATGATAGAACAGGGTATTCGCGGAGGGATTACCCAATGCACAACCCGCCATGCTGTCGCAAATGTTCCGGGAACGGATACGTTTAACCCGCAGCACGAACCGTCTCAGATTTTGGACTTGGACGTAAACGGTCTGTATGCGGCGACAATGAGAGAAGCCCTGCCAGTGTCGGACTTTGAGTGGATGACGAAAGACGAGATTGCCTGCCTGAACATTGATGACGTTCCAGATGACGCTCCGACGGGCTACATTCTGGAGGTAGACCTCAGATATCCTCACGACTTGCACGATACTCATTCTGACTTTCCCTTGGCCCCGGTGAAGCAAAGCGTTCCCTACGATTGGTTATCCGACTATCAAAAACATCTCATTGACAAGTTTGAAATGCCCAAAGAGGAATCCACTAAGAAGCTGCTGCTCACACTTCACGACAAAACGAAATACGTTTTGCACTACCAGATTTTGAAACTGTACATCCAGTTAGGACTAGAGGTCATCAAAATTCACCGAGTCCTCAAATTCTCGCAGCGAGCGTTCTTGAAGGAGTTTATTGATTTTAACCACCAGCTGAGGCAGCAAGCAACCAACTCCTTCCAGAAGAATCTTTCCAAGCTGTTCATGAACAGCATATTGTCACGAATGACAAGTGATGAGGCGATAATAACTGAGGAAACTAAACGTTTAATGGGGCGAACTTGTGCCCAAAAGTAAAAAGGAAACAGAAGATAATAACAGAGCGTCGCGGGCGTCGAAAGCGGCGAAGCAGCAGGATCGAACGCTGAGGCGAAACTGACTGCGGCTTGCCACGCGGAGCCTCTTATGTACATGCGTGGGCTTCTGGAATAATCGGCCCAGAAGGTTCGGCGTGTAGAACTTTCTGACCTCGAACAAGCAACACGGTTCTCGAATTCACCAGAACATTACATTAGATGTCAACAAAAAGGTGTCCCCGCGGCCAGGAATCGAACCCTGGCTTTTCGCGTGGGAGGCAGGCGCTATAACCGTTAGGCCACGCGCGCGCTGCCTACTTGGCAAGCTGCGCGCGCGGCATTACTCCCCCTTTAAAAAGTGCATCGCCCCGATGCAGCACAAAACAAAACAAAACAAAGCAAACATAACGAACGGTAAGCTAAAGAGTCATTTGGAACACATAAGGTCCACAGTCCTATCGAGCGTAGTACGGCTTCATGCGCACGACGTGGACGACTTCTGGTCGTGGAGGGCGGCGTGATGAAGTCCGTGTTCCGTCGGGCATCACCTCGTAGTTCAGATCTCCGAGTCGACGAAGCACTCTGTAGGGTCCGAAGTAGCGCTTCAAGAGTTTTTCGCTGAGACCACGGCGGCGGATCGGTGTCCACACCCACACCCTATCTCCGGGCTGGAAGTGGACGTCCCGACGACGAAGGTTGTACCGGGTAGCGTCGACACGTTGTTGATCTTGAATTCGGAGTCGGGCAAGCTGGCGAACTTCTTCGGCTCGTTGAGCAACCACCTGGGCGTCGGGGATCCCATCGTCAGCTGGTTCGTGGGGTAGCATTGCGTCGAGCATGGTCGTTACTTTTCTGCCATGCACCAGCTGAAACGGGGTCACTCCTGTCGTCTCTTGCACCGCCGTGTTGTAAGCAAACGTGACGTAGGGTAACACCTCGTCCCAAGTCTTGTGCTCTACGTCGACATACATGGAGACCATGTCGGCGATAGTTTTGTTTAGCCGTTCGGTTAGTCCATTTGTCTGCGGATGGTACGCAGTGGTTCGACGGTGGCCGGTGCCGCTGAGGCGAAGGATCTCTTGCGTCAGCTGGGCCATGAACGATGATCCACGGTCTGTAATGAGGACTTCGGGGGCACCGTGCCGGAGGACAATGGACTCGATGAAAAACTTGGCGACTTCCACAGCCGTACCCGATGGAAGGGCCTTCGTCTCGGCGTACCGTGTAAGATAATCCGTGGCGACGATTATCCAGCGGTTTCCCGACGTTGACAGCGGGAAAGGGCCAAGTAGATCCATTCCGATCTGCTGGAACGGCCTGGACGGGGGAGCAATCGGATGCAGAAGTCCTGACGGCTTCGTCGGCGGTTTTTTGCGTCGCTGACACTCGTGGCATGATCGAATGTACAGGTGAACGGTCTTCGGTAGCCTCGGCCAGTAGTACTTTTCTCGAATCCTGGCGAGCGTCCTGCTGTAGCCAAGGTGTCCAGCCGTTGGGTCGTCATGGCATCCTTGGAAGATTTCTTCTCGAATGCTGGCAGGAATAACCAACAGCCATGCTGTGTTGTTGTTGACGAAGTTCTCCTTGTACAGTACCCCTCGCCGCATGGAGAAGGTATGCAGGATTCTTAAGAAAGCACGGGGAACCGTACTCGCTTGTCCCTCTAAGTGCTCGATGAGCGGTCGCAGTTCGGGGTCGTCTCGTTGGAGCGCTGCCATGTCGCTGACGTTCAAAGCGCCGAGGAAGCACTCATCGTCGTCGTCTTCGATACAGGCAGGACCGGCCTCGACAGGAGCTCTTGACAGGCAGTCGGCGTCATTGTGCTTCCGGCCGGACTTGTACACAACGGTCATGTCGAACTCCTGCAGTCGTAGGCTCCACCGGGCGAGGCGTCCGGAGGGGTCTTTCAGATTCGCGAGCCAGCAGAGCGAGTGGTGGTCCGTGACCACGCGAAAAGGACTTCCATACAAATATGGGCGAAACTTTGTTATTGCCCAGACGACAGCAAGGCACTCTTTTTCAGTTGTAGAGTAGTTCTTCTCCGCCTTAGATAGCGTCCGACTCGCGTATGCGATGACTCGCTCTGCCCCGTCCTGCCTTTGAACTAGCACCGCGCCAAGTCCGGTGTTACTGGCGTCCGTGTGGATCTCTGTATCCGCGAACTGGTCGAAATGGCCAAGAATCGGGGGCGTCTGGAGTCTTCGTTTCAGCTCATCGAATGACCGCTGGTGTTCTTCTGTCCATTCGAACTTTACGGCGTCCTTCGTGAGGTGTGTCAGCGGTGCGGACAGCTTGGCGAAGTCCCGTACAAATCGTCTGTAGTAGGCACAGAGTCCGAGAAATCTTCTCACGGCCTTCTTGTCAGACGGCGGCGTAAATGCAGCTACGGCGCGGGTCTTCTCGGGGTCAGGGAGAACACCTTTGTTGTTCACGACGTGGCCGAGGAACTTAAGTTCACTATAGGCAAATCGACACTTTGTTGGCTTGAGTGACAGGCCGGCGGTCTTGATGGCTTGAAGCACGGCTCGAAGTCGTTTCAGGTGCTCGTCGAAATCTCGTGAAAATACCACGACATCGTCGAGGTAGACGAGGCAGCTCTGCCATTTCAGACCTGCCAGCACGGTGTCCATGACACGCTGGAAGGTGGCTGGCGCTGTACAAAGTCCGAATGGCATCACTTTGAATTCGTACAGTCCGTCGGGAGTGACGAAGGCAGTTTTCTCCCGGTCGCGTTCGTCGACTTCAATCTGCCAGTAACCACTCTTCAGGTCCATCGACGAAAAATATCGGGAGTGGCGCAGTCGGTCTAACGTATCGTCGATGCGGGGGAGCGGATAGACGTCCTTCTTCGTCACATTGTTCAGTCGACGATAGTCCACGCAGAACCGCAGGGTTCCGTCCTTCTTCTTTACAAGGACGACTGGGGACGCCCATGGACTTCTTGAGGGTTGAATGATGTCGTCGTCGAGCATTTCCTGGACTTGATCTTGAATCACCTTCCTTTCCTTTAAGGAGACTCGATACGGCGACTGGTGGACAGGGAGCGCGTCGTCGTGGGTAACAATGCGATGTTTCGCCATTGGGGTTTGGCGAACTTTCGACGATGTGGCAAAACAGTCACTGTATTCGGCGAGGAGATCAACCAGTTGCCGGCGCTTAGGAGCTGGGAGCTCGGGGTCGATGTCGATCGGCGGCGGCGACGTGCTGTTCTGCTGTGACGACGAGGTTTCTTCGGAGATTGCGGTGACCACGGCTGGCGCCTGAAGCTCCTCGATGTGGCCCACGGTGGTACCCTTCGTTAGGTGCTGCGGCTCCTCTCGGAAGTTTGTCACAAGAACAGTTGTACGTCCTTCTTGAAGATCCGTTACGCCTCGTGCGACGCCAATTCCTTTCTCAAGGAGCAGTTGGACGCTGCCTTCCAGAAGAGTTTCACCGTGCGTGGCTGCGTCGGTTTTGACGGTGACAAAAACACTTGACCGCGGCGGTAAGCTCACATGGTCGGCGATAACTCGGATCGCGGTTGACGTCGTGTTGGTCTCCACAGACGGTAAAACAGGCTTTCGCAGTGTCAGCTGGTTTGCCCCGAGGTCGATGACGGCGCCATACTCGCAGAGAAAGTCCATTCCGAGGATAACGTCCCTCGAACAGTCTTGCAGAACGACGAACTTCACAGGACACGTCTCACCGTTGATCTCGACGCGAGCAGTGCATCTCCCGACTGGTGTGATGAGGTGCCCTCCGGCGGTTCGTATTTGAGGTCCATCCCACGGCGTCGTGACTTTTCGAAGGCGGCGGGAAAGCCTCCCACTCAAGACTGAGTAGTCTGCTCCGGTGTCCACGAGTGCTGATGCGTCGTAGCCGTCGATGACGACGTTTAGGTTGTTGGACACCGTTACAGGAGCGTCGTTTCGGTCTCTGGTAGCGTTCGAGTGGGGGCCCTCCGACGTTCGTGGAGGATCTTGGCGTCGGTCGTCTTCGGCAACTCCACCTCCAGGGGTTGCCGCGCCTAGTTTCCCCGGCGTGGAGCGAGGGGTGACAGGCTTTCACGTCGGGGTCGGTGCATCGGTGAAGCTGGACGCCGTGGCGACGGCGACCGGGACACTCGGCGGTACGCAGGCTCGGGAGACTGAGGTCGTCGAAGGTACTCGTCGATCTCCCGAGGGCGTTCACCATAACGGGGTCGCGGATCGTTCGGGTGGAACCCGCGCAGCCCGAGTCGTCGGTATGGACATCGGCGGTACACGTGATCAGCTTCCCCGCAGTGGTAGCACAGCGGGCGTCGGTCGGCCGTCCTCCAGACGTCTGTCTTCCTCGGCGCAGGTTGCTCTGGGCGGACGTGCGCCTGATCTTCCTGTCGTCGGGGGTACTGCGGCGTTGGGGCGACTCTTCGGGGTGGAGCCGTGGCTTGGCGGGGGGCTTGCGGCGGGCGTCGTGCCATGGCGGCGTAGCTCAGCGTCGGTTCGTCCGGTGCCACAGTGGTGACGGGAACCTCTGGTTGGAGCGCCCGATGCACTTCTTCTCGGACAGTTTCGGCGATAGAAAGGGTTGGCGGACGACTGGCGGTTGGCAGCAACCTTCGCAGTTCCTCGCGGACGACCTCCCGGATAATTTCCCGGATGTCCGGCGTACCCGGAGTGTTTTCGCTGTTAAGAAGCGCGGGTGCAGCGACGCCTGGTTGACGCTGGTAGTGGGAAGCGCGCGCTTGGAGGGCGCGCTCGATGTTGGTTGCCTCGGTGACGAAGGCGTCAACGGTTGCCGGCGGGTTGCGGACGAGGCCTCCGAAGATGTCGTCTCTCACCCCGCGCATGAGGACCCGTAGCTTCTTCTCTTCTGTAGCCCGAGGGTCGGCGCGGGCACTCAATCGCAGAACGTCCTCTACGAAGCCGGTGACGCTCTCGTTGGGGCCCTGCATTCTGGTTCGCAGTAGGTCTTCGGCTCTCTCTCGGCGGTGGTGGTTGATGAATGTAGCCTTCAGACCGGTCTTGAAGATGTCCCACGACGTCAAAGAGGACTCATGGTTCTCGTACCAGTGCTTGGCGGTCCCCTCAAGCGAAAAGTAGACGTTGTGCAGGCGCTGCTCGTCGGTCCAGCCATTGTGGCGGGCAACGCGTTCATACTGGTCAATCCAGTCTTCGACGTCTTCGTAGCTTTCGCCGAGGAAGGGTGTAGGCGTCCGCGGAGCGACGGGCAGGACGACGACGGGCGGGGTGGTCATCGTCGGGATGTTCTTCTTCGGCTTCTGCAGCAGGGGTCCGGATCCCGGGAGCTGGAGTTACCCCGCACCTCCACCAAAATGTCACGAATGACAAGTGATGAGGCGGTAATAACTGAAGAAACTAAACGTTTAATGGGGCGAACTTGTGCCCAAAAGTAAAAAGGAAACAGAAGATAATAACAGAGCGTCGCGGGCGTCGAAAGCGGCGAAGCAGCAGGATCGAACGCTGAGGCGAAACTGACTGCGGCTTGCCACGCGGAGCCTCTTATGTACATGCGTGGGCTTCTGGAATAATCGGCCCAGAAGGTTCGGCGTGTAGAACTTTCTGACCTCGAACAAGCAACACGGTTCTCGAATTCACCAGAACATTACATTAGATGTCAACAAAAAGGTGT